>JAHWFP010255655.1:34640-58812 GCA_023313725.1 Lithobius niger
CCCCTCCCTTTCAGGTATTTTGTAATTTGTGATAACGAATCTTTCCTTTTAATTTTTTGTTTGGTGGAAAGATATTGTTATCCTAATAAGAGGTTGAGTTTTAAACTATCTTTTTCGGTTTTTGCTGGACGCTGATATCTACCTTAGATGTTATCTGTCTCTTGGCCGCCATGAGTCACTTGTAGAGAACGCGAGGTTTAGTCACCATGGGCACTGTGTTTTATTGGGTACGTTAGGTAAACCTTTTTGTTTTGCCTGTCTCAGTAGAACCCACCATTCGGGACGTTATAAAAACCCGCAACTATTTACATGGTGATAGATGCCTAAGTTTTAGAGACATGAGTTTTTTTTTAATTCTTTTGTAGTTTCCCTGACAGCAATCAACCTAAAAGAACTAGAAACAATTTCCGGTGACACAGGTTAAATATAATTCCAGACAAAACAAAAAAAAATAAAAAAATGAGAGAGATCTGCAGTTTGAATTGAAGTGATTTTTTCTTCCAATTATGGTTGAGTTTATAAGATCATCAAGTTAGCTATACTGGTTCAGTCAGTTTAAACCAGTTAAATAATCTAAGGAAAACATATGCAGGAATTGTATCTAAAAAAGTATAGCTGTCAATGTTATAATTCTGCACATAATTCCGGCTCTAAGTATTCTTTGTGTGACGTTTATGTTAAGAATTATTTCGCTCGAGTACCCACTTGCATGAATGAGTACGTGTCGTACTGAGTTTATTGGCGCCATAATTCTCACAAACGTTTTTGTTCGTATTGAGTGGTGAAAGACAAATTTTCCGTGAACTTATTCCGAGGCTTTAGGATGGTAGATAAAGTATGTGTTGTAATCAGACATGACAGTTCTATTGCTTTGGATATGTGTGAATGGTAAAAAATCTATTTCTTGTTTTGCCAAAACATATTAACCTGATAATTTTGCATTACATTGTCCTCAATGGAATGTTTCCTGGAGGTTTTTTGGTTGCGTGTATCCGCCTACTTGCATGATCCCACTGCGCCTGCACGACGCAGTCCTCCTCTAATAAAGCAGCAGCATGGCCGGTGTCGGCATTCATTTTCCTTCAGAGGTTACTTCGTCCACCTCGTTCGTCGGATTCTGGATACGTCTTTCGCGACTTCTCGCCTTCGCGACTTCTTCATGGCATCTGCCAAAGACGTCGCCACCCATGACGGGCTCTCGGCCATTGCTCTGACTTCGGATGCTGCGCTCCCGCCTGCTCACCCGCCTGTTCCTGACGACCACCAACCGACCGGCCTCGACCGCGATAGCCTTGTCGCGCACAAACTCTCCCCTTGACCTGTCATCTAAATCATCTCCTCGTGACTACAGTGTTACTTGCAGCGAAGCCCACAACCTAGTTAACTCAGTATTTCACCAACATGCAATATCAGCCCCCATGCCTCTGCCGTATTGCACTGCATCTGCACGACGTGCCGATACTCGGGAATGGGTTGCCTCAACGACAAGTCGCGGCAGCCGCAAACGCCACTCGCCTGCCCCTCCTCAGGGACCTAAGCAATGCAGATTTTCCGCACCGCCGGTTGTCGCGACGCCTCCCACACCTGCCAAACACATTCAGTTTACGGACGACAACACAGAAGACCCAACCATTCCCCTCGCCTCTATACTCAAGACGGTAGAAGAAACGGTTCCAGATTGTTTTCTGTAGAAACTGTCCCAGTCCGCCGACACCCCAGTTATCAACCGTGGCCTTAAGACCGGCTTCAGATTTGCCCTTCGCGACAAAGACGCAAAGCCCCGCAGTCTCCTGGTACAGTCGACAACGCTTCTCACATGCCTCCTCCGGAACGGAGGCGCTCTATTAGTCAAGGGCGAACCACTACAGCTTGACATTGAGCCGCCCGTACCATGACCTGGCCGCGAATCAACCTTTTTCCGTGCTTTTGGTGACGGTGCCACAAATCCAAGAAATTTCGACACCTACCCTGAATGTGAATTACTATGTAGTGAAGTCAAGATGGATTTCGGCTCTACTCTCATCATCCCCAAACGAACTGAGGTCCCTTCCTTCGTTCTTTACGATAATGACTAGTGCTTACGCATTAGCCTACGTGCCGCCTCTCAAGCCGACGTTCTAAACACGGCAGTCAACGCTTTGTGTGATAAACTAACTGATGATGCTAGTTCGGAAGAAATCCGCAACCTCTCATCACTCACCACCCAACTCTTTCAAAAGGCAAGTTTTGCCACCTACCACTCCCTAAACTGGGCAACTAGGGCCTTATTCAACAACACACTTTGTTGAGAGAAGCAGCTCTGAAATCCACCAACAACTTAACCGAACCAACCAGACACCGGCTCCGGAATTAGCCTCTTCATGAGTCGGACACCCTTTTCCGTGGCCTAATTCCAACAATGGCACCTCACCTTGATATATCCCGCAAACCTAAACCATTTTGCCAAGACAAATCGTTGTTTCGCTCTAACAAAACAAGCAAACACCGAATGCCATCAGAAGACTGGAATAAACCATCCAACCCATCAAAATCCCCACGGAAGGACATCTCAAACAACCAGAAAAACCAGCCCTTTTGGTATGACCAACAAACTAGATCCTGTCCCAACCAAAGGTCCCAGCAAAAGCGAGCTGCGACTCCTGACCGCCGCAGCCGTTATTCATCACCCGGCGGCTGCAGCTCCAACCGGAAACAATGACTGGTCCCGGCTCTCCTGCTTCCCGGTCGGTGCAAGACTTCACCACTTATACCCAGCATGGAAAAAACTAGCCCACAACACCGAAATCCTTTCAATCATCAAGAAGAGCTTTTACCCAACATTCCTATCACCACCACCTCTAGCAAAATCCCCTCCAATGAACTTCACATCACCAGTTTCCAAACTCCTGTCATCCGAAATCGCACTCCTTGTCGCGAAAAGGGCAATCGTCAAATGCCACAACGCGAAGCCGGGCTTTTACAGCACCATTTTCACTCGACCGAAGAATACAGTAGGCCTAAGGCTCATTTTCAACATGAAACCACTAAACAAATAAATCGACAATCCCCACTTCAAAATGGAAACACTGGAAACCATTCGCCAAGCCTTCAAACCAAACGACTGGACAGTCTCCATAGACCTGGAGGATGCTTACCTACACATACCTCTTCACCTATCCTCAACAAAATACTTGCGCTTCATCTACAACGGACAGGTCTTCGAATTCTGCTGTCTGCCCTTCGGCTTGAACGCTGCACCAAGGATTTTCACCATAGTTTTAAAACAGATTCTCGGCTACCTACGCCAAAAACAAATCCAAGCAAGCATCTACCTCGACGACTGGGCTCTCCACAACCAAGACCCCTCTTGTCTCGAACAGAACAGGGACGAAATAATTCTCCTTTTAAACCAGCTAGGATTCGGCGTGAACCAATCCAAGTCATGCCTCACCCCACAACGGATTTTCACGTTCCTAGGCGCCTCATTCAATCTGTCATCGGCCACAATCTCACCATCTCTCGAAAGAGTCCAAGACCTCCTGCACCACATCCGCCGCTTTCAACACCAAGCAACCGTCTCCCTACGAGAACTGAACTCCCTCATCGGGAAAATAGACTCGATGGCAAGCCTAATTCCATACGGACGCTGAATGGTAAGACCCTTTCACCACCACCGGATCGACCATTGGTCAAAGCCCCCTGTGGGCTGGGGGTAAAATAAGCCCACCGTACCCCTGCGTGTCGTAGGAGGCGACTAAAAGGGAACCCAAGATCATGGTTTGCTAGTCTGCCAAGGGTCTGCATGGCGGAGGGTTTTTAGTCTGTCCTGAACACTAGCAACCTCAACACTACGGTTTGCGAGTGCGCCTACGGTGTGTATGGCGGGCAGGTTTAACACCCGTCGCAAGGACTAGTCGGAAAGAGGTGAAGGGACATCCGGACAAACCGGGTCCGGGGTGGCTGCTTAGAGGATGTTTGGTGGTTTGAATCCCCTTTTTGGGTTTGATTCCAATTTGCCCATTCTGGCCACTGGGCTTTTCATCCTTGTTCCCAGCATGTTGGCCGTGTGCTGCAACCTAGTAATCCGTGGAGGCAGAGATCCTGGCTTTCGGGCTTTGGCTCCTTATTCCGGAGGACGGGTGGCCTGGGCGAGCCGATCTAAGGTCAATCGGCTATGACCTTTTGGGTTCTGTCGATGTGGGGAGGCGGCTTGTGCTGTATCCATCTGCATCACGGACCCGAACTGTTTGGGTTATCGACGGAGGTGGTGTGTACGGCTTCCTTGGTGGCCTCGCCTCTCGGCATGCTTAGGCTGCCATCTCTCGGAGATAGACGGCGGTGTTAACTTCCTGGTGCAGGGCCCTGGATATGCGGCTTCCGGCCCTGCATCACCCGAGTGCCGCGCGGGGCTTTATTTTCTGGGGAGCGCACCGCCGCGACTTCTCTTTTGCTTTCAATGGCAACTTCTTCCCCCCCCCCTCCCCCGCAAAAATTTCTTCCCCCCAGAATTCTTCCCCTCCTCGCCGCACTAGCAAGCGCCAGAGGAGGGAACCTGAGATGGTTGGGCCTGGTGCCCAGTTACCAGACCTTAGTAAGAGTCGGGGCCAAGTCCCGAAGTTCCTGGTGGTGACAGGCGAGGGCCGAGATGTTACGCAACTCGGTCCATTCGCTGTGCACAAAGCTTTGAAAGGGATCTGTGGTTCTGATCCAAAGAGTGTCTCTCGGCTCCGTGCTGGGGGATACCTTGTGGAGGTTGCAGACGATGGTCAGGCGAAGAGGCTTTTGAAAGCGAGTGCACTGGGGTCATGCCCAATGCATGTCGAGCCGCATCGTACTTTAAACAGCAGATAGGGGGTCGTGACATGCTTCGATTTGAGGGGTCTCAGTGATGATGTCATCCTGGGCAAACTCAATTCACAGGGTGTTACGGCTGTGAGGCGTTTGATACGGAAAGGCGAGAATGGTGCCCAGCCAACTGACACCTTTTTCCTGACCTTTGATACGCCAGTTGCACCGCAGCACATTACCTGCGCTTGAAGGTCAGGAGTTACGTCCCGAATCCGATGCGGTGTTTCCGCTGTCAACGCTTCGGCCATACCAGCGGCTCGTGTAAAGGTAGGCCTACCTGTGTTTCCTGTGCTCAGGCAGCCCATGAAGGCGCTGACTGTGCTGGCCCGGAGCAGTGTGTCAACTGCGGTGGTCAGCACCAAGCCTGTTCACGGGACTGTCGTGTTTATGTTGAGGAACGTCGAGTACAGGAACTAAAGGTGAAGGACGGGCTTTCCTACTCGGAGGCCCGAAAGAAAGCCAAACTATTTGCACCGGCAATGACACGTTCTTTTGCGCAGGTGTGCAGTGCGCCAATGCCTGGCCCAGTTAGTGAGTCTGCTGATTTGGCAGATTTACGCGCTGAGCTCAGGTCTTTGACAAGGACGGTGGGTAAGCTTATTACTTTGTTGACCCTGCAACATCCATCTCTGCAGGGTCTTTTGGGTCCTTCGGACCCGATTGCTGCCTTGCCGTTTACATCTGCCCAGCCTGCAAATGCTTCTGCTCCTACTGCTGCTGCATCTGTTCCCAGGCAGGTTAAGGCTTCAGCTAAGCCTCCGCCTGCCCGGAGTGAACCACAGAAAACGTTGAAGAAGAAGGGTCCTGCTGGTAAAGCATCAATACCACCTGTGAGGACGTTGCCACCAGGAGAGGAGGTGAATCGGTCGTTGAACGGCCAGCTTGCTGAGGGGGGCCGTTCTGTCCCCTCAGCAACTTGATACTACTTTGCCCATGGAGCAGGGAGAGATTTCCTGTTCCTATTCTCCGAAACTTTTTCCTCCTTCTGAGGACAACTTCGTTCTGAACCTCACTCCATCTTTTGATTCGGGTGAGGATTCGGATGTTTTCGGATCGCCCAGAGGAGGAGTTGAGGAGAATGATCCAGTCTTCAGCCCGCCCTAATGCCTGCGCATGCCATCGTTCAGTGGAACTGCCAAAGTTATCGGACCCATGCCGAAGAGCTGCGGCTGCTTTTGTCGCATTGGCGACCTCTGTGCTGCTGTCTACAGGAAACCTGCTTTAAGGCGTCAGATAATCCGGTTGTTCGAGGTTATTCTGTCTACCGTCTGGATGCTGACCCTGTGCCACGTGCACATGGTAGTGTTGCAGTGCTGGTTCAGCACTCTCAGCCACATGCCAGTGTGCCTCTGCACACTAGGCTTCAGGTGGTGGCAGTTAGAGTTTCTTTCCACTTCGATATTACTGTCTGTTTGCTTTATTTGCCACCAGATGAGGTCTTTGGGGTTGGTGACCTGGAGGACTTGGTCCGCCAGCTTCCTGCCCCTTTCCTGTTGCTGGGCGATTTTAACAGCCACCACGTCCAGTGGTGGGGACCTCATACTGACAACAAAGGGAGGATCCTTGAGGAGTGGATGCAGAGGGGGTCCGTCTGTATCCTGAAAGATGGAGCCATGACTCACTGTAACCTGGCCACAGGCAATTGGTCAGCGGTGGACTTAGCCTTCTGTTCACTTGCCATCCCAGTTCACTTCACTTGGGCTGTCACTGCCGATCTGCATGGGAGCGATCACCTCCCCATTGTGTAGTCCACAACACAGGGGGGTTCTGTGGCCTCCAGGCCAGCTCGGTGGGCGCTTAAACGAGCTGAGTGGTCAGCCTTTGCTGGGGCTGCTGTCTTCCAACGTGCGGTTGAGGACTTTTCTGATGTGGATGAACTTTCCACTCATTTCACTGATGTGGTCCTTGCTGCTGCTCATGCTACTGTCCCGCGTACATCCACGCAGCCGAGACGAGTTCCTGTTCCGTGGTGGACACCAGCTTGCAGACAGGCCATTCAGGCCCGCAGGCGTGCATTGCGTGCATTTATGGTGAGCCCCACTACTGAAAACTTTGTGGCCTTTAAACGCTGCCGTGCCCGTGCCCGGTATGTTATCCGTGAGGCTAGGCGTGCTTCGTGGTTGGCTTATGTTTCGTCAATCACGCGCTCCACGCCTTCTCGGCAAGTGTGGAGGAAGGTGCGCCAGATCTCGGGGAAGAACGTGCCTTCCCCGGTGTCGCAGTTAAAGGTAGCGGATACCGTGATCTCTTCTGTGCAGGATATCGCCGATTGCCTTGCGTCTGCTTTTGCGCGGGTCTCGAGTGATGACCATTATGATCCGGTTTCCTCGGGATTAAGCATAGAGAAGAGGCTCACTCTCTTGACTTTCGCTCGGACGGGCTAGAGGAATACAGTTTGCCGTTCACCAGACAGGAATTTGTTTCAGCTTTGTCCAAGTCGCATGACTCCGCCCCGGGGCCTGATGATGTTCACTATCAACTGTTAAAACATCTGCCTCTTGCCTCCCAGCAGTTCTTGCTGGAGATGTTCAACCGTGTGTGGGCAGAGGGCTCTATTCCAGCAGCATGGAGGACAGCAGTAGTCATCCCGATTGTGAAACCGGGCAAAGACCCTACTTCTCCTTCCAGTTATCGCCCAATCGCTCTGACTAGCTGTGTCTGTAAACTTATGGAACGGATGGTCAGTGAGCGGTTGGTGTGGGTGTTGGAATCGCGGGGATTCTTATCTGCATCCCAGTGTGGCTTTCGACGGTTTCGGTCAACTATCAATCATCTAGTTGCCCTTGAATCAGATGTGAGGGAGGCTTTTCGCCTGCGTCATCATCTGGTTCAGGTTTTCTTTGACTTGGAGAAGGCTTATGATACGACCTGGCGTTATGGGATTCTCCGTAGTCTCTATGACTGTGGATTGTGGGGACAGCTGCCTCTGTTGCTTTTCGCTTACCTCTCAGGCCGCTCTTTTCGCGTTCGTGTCGGGGCGACTCTTTCCCGCCCGTTTGTCTTGGAGAATGGTGTGCCTCAAGGAGGTGTTCTTAGTGTCATCTTGTTTGCTATAGGGATCAACCCCATGGCTCCATTGCTCAGCAAGCTGCTGTCCCCAGTCTCTGTTTGTCGATAACTTTGGCCTGTGCTTTCGGGCGGCTCGCATGCAGACCTGCGAGCGGCAGCTACAGCTGGCAGTTAACAAAGTCCAGACCTGGGCGATCAGTAATGGTTTCCGGTTTTCTCCGGACAAGACTGTGTGCGTCCACTTTTGCCGCCAACGAACACTGCACCCAGATCCTTGCCTGTACTTGGGACAGGCACAAATTCCTGTTGTCCCACAGGCACGTTTCCTGGGTTTGGTGTTTGATTCCAAGTTATCTTGGCTTCCACACTTGCGCCAACTTAAAGACAAGTCTTTGCGGGCACTTAACATCTTGCGGGTTCTGTCGGGCCCTTCATGGGGTGCCGATCGCACTGCCATGTTGCGCCTCTACCGGGCCCTTGTCCGCAGCAAACTTGATTATGCGTGTATGGTCTATGGTTCGGCTAGTGACTAGACTCTCCAGATGTTGGACACTGTGCATCACAGTGGCCTGCGTGTGGCGACTGGGGCATTTCGGACTTCTCCAGTGGTCAGCCTCTATGCTGAGGCCTCGGAGCCACCTCTGGCCATTCGTCGGCGACAGCTTGCCATTCAGTATGCTGTGCGTTTGCGTGCTGTGCAATCCAGTCCTGCTTGGTCCATGGTTTTTGGGCCAGACTTGCGAGTCGGTAGACGCAGGGCGGGTAAGGGTGATTTCCGCGATAGGCTCCAGCAGTCCTGTCAGGAGATAGCCTTTGAAATGCCCTGCGTCTTGAGGCTTGGGAGAATGCCAGTTGCCCCTTGGCTTGTCCCAAGTGGCAGTTTCATTACGCCGGTTATCAGCGCCTGTTTACTGATGGGTCGAAGTCAGACGTTGGCGTGGCGTGTGCTTGTGTGTGTAAGGGAGTAACAGTTGCCCATCGCCTTCCATCAGACTATTCTGTGTTTTCTGCAGAGCTTTTGGCTCTTGGTTTGGAGGTGGAATGGATTCTTGACCTTCAGGGCACGCATTTCATTATCTTTAGTCATTCCATGAGTGCCCTGGAGTCCTTGGCGAATTACAATCCTCGGAACCCCTTGACATAACGTGTTCAAGCTTTGCTTTCCCGCTTGCCTGGCCAGCGGAAAACCGTGCTTTTCTGCTGGATCCCGGGCCATGTTGGGATAGCAGGGAATGAGCAAGCTGATTCTGCTGCGAAAGGGGCCCTTTCTGGCCCTCTCGGTAGGGATCTCAGCCTTGTTCCCTCGGACGCCTTTCCAACTCTGCGTCTGAGGTTACACGCTTTTTGGCAAACCTTGTGGGACAGACAGGACGGTAATAAATTACGGGCCATTAAAGGCACTGTCGAGGAGTGGCACTCGGCGTGTCGCCGCAGTCGCCGTGAGGAGGTTGTGTTGGCCCGTTTGCGCATTGGTCACACCCGACTTACTCACTGTTTCGTTTTGCGGGGGTTGACCCTCCTGAATGTTATTGGTGTCGACGGCCACTTACGGTCCGGCACTTACTTGTTGATTGTCGCCATCTTGATGGTGTTCGTCGTCGTTTCCATCTTCCGCATGACATTGCGCGTCAGTTGGGCGATAAGTCTGTCCTCCTGTCCTATGTTTTTCAATTTTTGCAGGAGGTACAGATGTATGACAAGATTTAGATTAGGGGTTTGAATAACATCTCTGTAATGTGTGGTGTAGTGGCAACCCGGACCACTGCACTGTGACTGAGGTTGGCACTAATGACCAAGCTGTCGACGCGCCATTAAACCTCAATCCCCCCCCCCATTGGTCAAACCCACTTCTCAACCCAGACCAACAGTTCCTGTTTCACGAAGACTTTCCCCTTCTTTGGTGGTCAGATGTGACAAATCTAATCAAGTCTATACCACTTCACGAACTAACCCCCTACTGACTAATCTTCACCGACGCATCAAATTATGGTTGGGGAGCCCTCATGAACAACCTGGAAATTTCAGGATCTTGGCAGGAAGACAAAAATCACAACATCAACTTCCTCGAACTGCGAGCAATCCAACTAGCCCTTCTTCACTTCCTCCCACACATCCAAAACCAAGTAATCCAAGTCCATGCAGACAACACCACAGCGCTGGCTTACATAAGGAAAGAACAGGGAACCAAATCCAGACTGCTCCACAACCTGACTTCCGAAATCCTCAATTTCTGCATCACGAACAAAATAACACTACTTCCCCTCCACATTCCGGGAAACAGGAACGTGATCGCAGATGCTCTTTCTCGCCGATCACCCCCAACGGGAGAATGGTGTATCAAGAAATCCATTTGCGAATATCTCTTCAAGATTTGGGGAACACCAATGTTAGAGCTATTCGCCACGAAGCTCAATGCTAGACTTCACCATTACATCAGCCCGATGCCGGACAACCAGGCAATGGCAGTCGACGCCTTGACATTCCCATGGCAGAACCTTTTCGCGTACATGTTCCGACCATTCAAACTCCTTCCACAAGTACTCCAAAAAGCCGAGGAAAGCCAAAGCCTCTTCCTTCTCATTGCTCCCCTATGGCCATCATCAGCAAGGTTTCCACACCTACTGTCTCTACTAGTCGACACCCCAAGAAGCCACCCTCTTCTCCCAGATCTTCTGTCTCAACAAAAGGGCTCAAAACTACACCCGAACCTGGCAAACCTAAACCTTCACGCGTGGCTACTATCATTAAACTCCTCAAAAAGGCAGGAATTTATAAAGACGATGCCACCCGGATCGCCTCAAAAGCCACAAGGGATTCAACAAACAGAATGTATGACAGCCACTGGACCAAATGGTTTCATTGGTGTTACGCAAGGGATCTGCCCGAATTACTAAGATTCTTCACTGACCTTTTCGACATCGAAAAACTCAAAGGCTCAACAATTCTTGTCTACCGATCAGCCCTAAACTCAGTCTTCAAGGCAGCAGACAAAACCAATCTCCTAGAAAACTACCGAATCTCAGCGCTCCTGCGCTCCTTCGAGAACGATCGACCCACAAAAAGAAGACTCGTCTCGGACTGGGACTTATCAATCGTGCTGCAATCACTAATAGAAGCCCCTTACGAACCAATGCATGACAGTTCCCTTCACCTCCTAACCAGGAAAACCGTCTTCCTAGTAACACTTGCAGCAAGTGCCCGCTGTTCCGAAATACAAGCACTCTCCGCAGATCCAGCCTTCTGCGTTTTTGGTCCAAACTTCATGTCTGTTACGCTTCACCCAAGAACAGGATTTCGTGCAAAAATACAAAGACCATCCGAACCACCAAAACCAATCACGTTCCCAGCCCTCTCCAACTTAACAGGAGACAAACTTGAACGTCTACTCTGCCTGATCCAAGCACTTAGTTTCTACCTCACCCGTACCCAACACGAGGACATCCGCAGAGGCAGAAATCAACTCTTCTTACCAGTAGACTTCCAAACAGGAGAAACTTCGGCTGCAATGATCTCACGCTGGATTAGGAAAACCATCGACGTCGCTTACGACAAGGCAAATCTAAACAGGGAAAGAGCAACAGCACACGAGGTCAGAGCAATCTCTACGTGATGGGCGCACCATGACGCCATCCCTTTAGAAGAAATCCTACAGGCAGCTTCCTGGCGACACCCAACGACATTTACCTCTCACTACCTGAGGGACATGTCAAGAGAAGAAAGAGGACTACACTGGCTGGGACCAATCGTCACAGCCAGAACTGTGGTCAAGCCCCCTTAAGCACAATCAGAACGAAACAGAAGCAAGCCATCCCAGATGGAAACAAGCCACCCATAGAAGGAAGCAAGCCATCCATAGAAGGAAGCAAGCCATCCATAGAAGGAAGCAAGCCATCCATAGAAGGAAGCAAGCCATCCAGAAGGAAGCAAGACCCACAAACAACGGTCCTTTTCAGGGCCACCAGACCTTACGAAAGAGATCCAAATTCCTGTTAGCCACCATATGTTCTGAATAAAGTGCAACATTTTCGAAATTTGTTGGGGGAAGCCAGCTTGCACCCGGGGCGCCCCATCAGATCGGTGCCCGCCACCACGTTTGACGAGGTTAGCTGATAATGCAAAATTACCAGGTTAATATGTTTTAGCAATCGAACCATTTGACTGGGCGTCGCCATCTTGGGTTCATTGAAAAGCTGGAATTCTGGTCTATTCGGGCCTCTCAACACATTTTCTCGATGCCCGTTTAGCATTGGCCAATCAGATGGAATGTAAGAAGCTGTTTCTGGCTGTCTCAAGCTACCTTTCCAAAGCAATTGGAAAATCGCATTTCCTCATTAGCCAGCTGGGACCACGTGACCGATTTCACAATAGCCGTCGTGGCGCGCTTCGAATTTCACATGACTGCTTGTGTTCAGTTCGTTGTTGAAAATCACGAGAAAGATGATGTTTCACAACATTAAAAAATTAAAACAGTAGCTGCGATGAACAACTAAAATGGAAAGGAGCCTATAAACCTTCACACTATCGCTTATCAGGTGGGAACAACGATTTTTAGCGTAACTATCGCCAACTTACGGACACGTTTTCTCAACACAGAGATTTTCAATTTTTTTTTTTAGTTTTACAGCTCGTAATTAAAAAAAATTGGTTCTCCGAAACTATTAAAACAATTTATCTGATTTTTTTCTGTGCTCATTAATGAATATCTATTGCGTGCAAGTAGTTGTAGGGGGATCCAGTAGGTATAAATAAAACTATGAAAATAAAATAATTTTTTCAAAAAATAATTATTACCCTGTTTGTACTCGGTCGAATTTTTACCGAGTCCGGGCCGGGTCAAAAATAGCATTACCCGGCATCGGGTCGGGTATTTACCCGGACTTGGTCGAACCCTATTAATAAACAACTTCGACTTTGCTACTATCCAATTTTAGATTCATTTTCCTGTCGCCAATGAGCAGAACATGACAGGTAGTATTAGCCGGAATGGCTGCTTTAAATTTAAGTTAGACTTGAACATTCACGATTCCCGATTGAAGCCGCTCGGACTGTTTTGAACAATCCAACACCACGAGAGGATAGGCTTTCTTGAACTGCAGCAAGTCAAAACTCAAGTTGTTGGTGTCGTACCACAGCTGCCTAAATTGCTGCGCCATCCTGTACAGACCGACGTACTCTTCAGTAGCAAAATTAGTATTTAGATCCAGAAATGGAAAACACTCGGAATATAGAATGACGTGGGCGTCTTGTAGACTGCAGTGATCGAACACAGCCGGGTTTTTAACTAAAGAGTCCTGCCTGTTAGTTTGAAAAGCTAGAACTATCCACCTAGGTTTCTTGACCGCGGCAGTAGTCAGCAAGCGCCAGGTAAAGTTGGTATTTTTGAGGGAGTTTGCAGCTGTCATAATGCCAGTGCCAGTCGCTTCGTGGTCGATGAGATTGTAGAGTTTAAGTTTTTGCTCGTCCGAAGCAGTGACATGTGGTATGTGCCAACTGATGCTATTCAGAACAACTTTGCCATTGGCTGTTGCCACGGCTTTGAAGATGGCGTTCGTTTTGCTCGCTCACATGAGTGTGAGCACATGTTTAGTTCCGTAAATAAGCTTATAATAATTTTCGAAAAACCCCATAACGTGTTTCAATGGAATGACGTAGGTAAAGCTTCCCTTGGGAGACGTTTCAACAATGATGGATGCATGCTGCTGTTTGAAACTCAAGTTGTTGGTTAGTTCAGCGTCGACAGAAGCCGCACTATCCATTGCCCAGCACTGGCCGAGCAAAGCCGGGTGTTCCGCCAAGCCGCAGGTAAGTAGTCCCTTCATTAAGGTTCCGAAACCTGGATAATTTAACTCATCCACTTTTTCATCACCTAAATGGTATTTTATATTAGAGAACAGGGACATGGGAGCATTATTAATCAGACTGACAACATCGGCGTCCGCGTATGCCGAGTATCGTCGTTCAGCAACCTCCCTTTAATCAAGAGGTAACTGTTGGCCACGTGCAGAAACAAATCTTGGTTTTCGACGTGTATACGGATTTCTGAATTTACATTGTTGAGATTCATGCCAACAATAGGGTTGTATTCGTGGTAGGTGTACGATTCGACTGACGAATCGTACACCAGAGGTTCGTTGATGTTTACGTAATTTTCTACTATGCTCATTTTTTGGCTGTTGTTATGAATTTGATGAAAGCTTTGTTTCTAGATGTTAAACTCTTTGTGTTTTTATTATTATTAAAGTTTTTATTATTAAAGTTACGGAAGAATCCTTTTCCTTTTTTCCAAATACGAGCATCTTGTCCTTTTTTAAATTGTTAGGTTTTAAATGCAGTCGCACCGTAAGCGTCTCGCCATTCAAATACAACAGCTCATTGGTCGGAGACGTAAGCCACACTCTTATATTTCTAATTAAGTTGGTAGTAATTTTGGGGAGGTAAATTAAATTATGTGGAGACTTGATGATTTTGAAACCAGGAGGTGAATTCGAATAAAACGAATATAAAGTGGGTTGAGTGTCACCGTTTAAGTAAGAATTGCCTATGATATCAACATGCACAAAAATAGTGTTAATGCTCATTATGTCGACGGTATTTTGACTTTATCGACTCCTCAAGTAGCTTCCTAAATGAAATTCCGGGACTCCAGCCAAGCTCTTATCACCTGTAAAGGCTATTCCATAGTTTGGGTTAGTAATTATCAAGTTGGTTCTTAAAGTGTTTAGGTTAGGAAGAACCGAAATGGTGTCCTTGTCATGACCATTTTGATATATCGAAGCTTTAAGGAATTTATTCAAATCTTCAATTTCTTATGCTCCGGGATTGACTATCACTTTCTGCCATGTTAGACCAGCATCTACGATGTACTTAATTTCGTTATTTTTTGCAGTGACGTTGTATGTGCTGCTATAAGTGTCTAAGTTAATCAGAGCCAATTCATATCTCTTTTCAGGACTTAAATGAATCGGGGTATTTAACTTAAATTTGAAATCAGAGTCTTTGCCGGTGAGAATAATAGAACAGGAATCCATGATGTTGTCTTTCCTTAAAAGTGTTATATCTTCGAACGAAAAAAAAATTGTACTATATTAAAAAAGAACCACCAGAAACAAATCAAGATGAAATATTGCGTAAAATGTAAAAGTTTGACTTCTAACGAGTCGAAACCCCCAGTTTCCACTACTTCACGAAACAACAGACCTATGGAGGTTGTGTTTTGCGACGTATGAGGTACGAAAAAAGCTTACTTCATCAAATCGGGTAAGGGACTCGTGAATAAAATAATAGATAACTTGCCTATTGAAATGCATTTACCAGGTTAGCAATACTGTGGCCCTGGAACCAAACTAAAAAAGAGGCTGGCTAGAGGAGATTCCGGAATAAATAAACTAGACGAAGCGTGGAAAGAACACCATATAGCTTACTTCGAAAGCTCGGATGTAAAAGAACGACACGCCGCCGACGAGGTTCTAATTTCTAAAGCTAAAAGGGTGTGAGAGGATCCTTCTCTGACATGGAAGGATAAACTTGCCGTTTCGCTCGTTAAGAAAATCATGAAATCAAAACTCAAGTTTGGAATGGGAGAAAAAAACGAAATGGTCAACTCGTAAAAGAACTTCACAAACCAAAACGGAAAAACTTTCCGAGACGCAAAGTGATTGTACTGGGCCTGAATGATATGTGGCAGGCAGACTGGTGGATATGTTACCTTATGCTAAGGTAAATAAAGGGTTTAACTTCCTACTGACCTGCATTAATGTCATGTCCCAGTGTGCTTGGGCTATACCCCTTAAATCTAAATCTGGTATAGAAGTAACCGAAGCTTTTAAAAAAATACTCGCAGGAGCGACACCCCCTAAGAATCTGCAAGTCGATTTAGGTAGCGAGTTTTACAATAGAGACTTCAAGCTCCTCCTTAAGCATCACAACATCAACATGTACTTGACACATTCTGAGAAGAAAGCAAGAGTGATAGAACGTTACAACAGAACGCTGAAAACTCGAATGTGGAAAGATTCACCGAGGTAATTACAAGTGGATACACATTATTGATGAGTTGGTTTCGCAGTACAATAACACTGTTCATTCCACCACAAAACTAAACCAAGAAAAGTCACCATACATCACGAACCATTGCTGAGACAAACTAGTCCCAATAGTCCATGGGCCAAGTGGCCAAAATCATGAATTTGGGAGAATTTGGGGGTAGTAATTTTCCTTTACACCACAGTTATATAGATGCCGCAGGAACATAAAAAAGTATGATTGCCATCCCAAAGTGGTAGCTTTTAAAAATGGCGGCCATTCCAAGATGGCTGCTATCAGCAATCAGCAAATTGGTAATATCTCTGGTTCTAATAGGAATTTTTAACTTGTTTTTTTTTCATTTAAAGCTTATTTCTTGGCCTATAATTTCTTTTCGCATGACCGTTTTCATAGTTGTAATGGTTGACGAGTAAAACGTGATTGAATTAAATTTTCTAGCCTCAACAATGCAGTTATGTCGAAATAGCTTTAAATGTAATGACTTTACACTAAATGTTTGACAATAAAAGTTGTGGAGAATTAAACTGTCTTTAATTTGATGCTAAGAAATCGTTTATCAGATTAAAAATTTCGTAAATACAAATATTTGAAGATGTAAAAGTATGTGCGCGTGCACTGCTCGGGCAAGCTGCTCTGCCTGCCAGCCTAGTTTTAGTCAGCCATGATTTTGGTACAATTTTAGAATACGAACTTTTCTTTAGTAAGGATGATTAAAGACCGTTATTGCCTTCTCAAAATTTTTGTTGATAACAAAAATTGCTGCCAATCCAAGATTGAGGATGTCTAGTTTTGAAAAATGGCTACGATGGAAGCAAAGCAACGATTTCGCATTGTTTTCTTTCTAATTCAGCCCAGAATTAGACATATTAAAGAGTGAAAAATTTCAATGATTGATAGAATTTTATATTTTTTAAAAGCATTTCACAAACCGAAATGAACCGTTGTTACAAAAGGTAAGACTATTTCAGCCCTGATGCCGAATCCCCGTGTAACCAACAGCACAATAAGTAGCAATCACTTTAAACCTGCTATGCACCAGGTTAATGATTGCTACGTTGCAAAGTGGCCGACAACAATAAGACCTCGAAACAATGAAACAAAGAATCAAATAAATAGCGTAATATTAGCTAGCAAAAAAGAATTGTTTAAAAGATGCATAACCCGCTGGCAGATGACTGGAAGCAGTGAACGCTTGCTAAAAACCCTTTGAATTGCTGGCATAAACCATTGGACGATTTAAATTGAAGGATTAGTAAAGCTCGGTGCAGTATTCAAAATGCGCAAAAAATGCACGTATGGGATACACGTACACACTTTCTGCTTAGCTAGCGAAAAATAATTGCTTAAACGTTGCTTGAGTATGCTAATTGATTGAGCAAAGCAAAGTAAAATCAATGTTTGTTAGCCATTAAGCACAAAAACACAAACGGTATACACGCCTTTGGTGACAAACACATGAGACAGCAAACCATCCTCATATTGCAATCAGGGCACCAAACATTACCCATGGTCTTAAGATCGTATTGTTCTTTTTTTTGTGAAACACCCAATGTGCAGCTGGGCTGGCAATTCTAGTTCCATAGTATAGTATTCCAACAAAAGTTAGTATAATAAGTATAAGTATAAGTATAAGTATAAGTATAAGTATATGTATAAGTATAAGTTTGTTGCGAATGCAACCGGAATGGCAAGGACTGCCATCCGATGCTAAAACTAAAAATTATAAATTCTAAAAGTTTAAGAGTTCAAAACATTAAAACGGAGACGATTGTCCGGCTGTAAAGGAAGGGTATATGGTATTGGGTTTGGGTCACGTATGCCTTACCACCAAGGTTAGACCTACCAGGGACACAGTGTTCCCCGATGGCATCGCCAAACATGAGGGACAAGTGGAGGGAAAAGCCGGGTATCATTGTCAACATTTCTGCAATACAATAAAATATAATAAAATTTAACAAAATATATATAAATGAATAAAATGCGTTGCAGTTTAAAACTTGGTCAAAACCATTATTGTCAATCTTAATAAAGATAATAAAAGTTAAAATAATATAAAATTAAAATATTAAAATAATAATAATAATTGGTTTGTGATAACACAAAAGGTCAAGAAAGGAATATATCCACTTATATCTTGTCATAAAAAAAAATTTAAAAAGAAAAACCAAAGTAAAGTCTGGCTAATAGCCATCGTCCAAGACAAAGTTATGCACAAGTATTAACATATTTACTTAAATCTACCTTATTGAGTTTACGTTTAAAAACAGCAAGAGATGTAGCCTGAGCAACATCAGCAGGAAGAGCATTCCATGGGTTGACCACACGGTGGGAGAAAAAGAATTTACGACAATCCTTCTTGATAGGCTGTACAGTTAACTTAAAACGATGTCCTCTTGTCACGCTTCCATCACGCAACAAGAAAGAATTATTTCTTGGTATACCTGTTAGACCATGGAGAATGGAATATGTCAATGACAAGTCCTCATCGTTGTCACTTTCAACACTGTCATGATCATCTTCTACCTACCAATTCTTCAAACTCACCCATATATGTTATCACACTTTGCCAGCTTACATGCCTCAGTATATTTGAAATGATTTACCATACACGTGCATGTTGGCATGCACATTCTCGAAGAAGAACAACTCAAAAGTTCCCAACACTGCTTCAGGTGCTGGTGCTCATGTCATCCATCGGCTACAGAGCTTGCCATCTTTGTAGCATCCAGCCATGATCTTCTGGTTCCGGAAATTCAGATGAATTTTCCAGACACCTTTCCCAAATTGCTGTTTGAGAGTTAGTCTTAGAGAATATTGATGAAAGCAGCCGCCACGTGGAGAAACGTAAGCTCAAAGCACTGAAACGAGCAAGCAAGCGTTAACCGCTTCAGATCATTTGCCCGACAAAGCCTGGTCGTCTGCCAGCGGGTTAAACTTCTTTTAAACAATTCTTTTTCATTGGCTAATACTATGATATTTCTTTGATTCTTTGTTTCATTGTTTAGAGGTCTTATTGTTGTCGACCACTTTGCAACGTAACAAAGATTAGCCTGGTGCAGAGCAGTTTTAAAGTGATTGTTACTTATTGTACTGTTGGCTAGACGGGACTTCGGGATCAGGGCTCATAAGATGTAGATGTTATTATTATAGTCTTACCTTTTGCAACAACGGTTCATCTCAGTATGTGAAGTGCTTTTAAAAACTAAAATTTTTTATCAATGATTGAATTTATTCACTATTTACTTTGTCTAATTCTGGGCGATATTGAAAAAACAGAATGAAAAATCGTAGCTTTATTTCCATCGTAGCTATTTTTCAAATTCAACATCTGCAAACTTGGATTGGTAGCAATTTTTGTTATCAACAAAAAATTTGAGAAGGCAATAACAGTCTTTAGTCATCCTTACTAAAAAAAAGTTATTATCCTAAAATTGTACCAAAATTTTAGCTGACTTAAACTAGGCAGGCAGGCAGAGCAGCTTGCCTGAGCAGTACCCTACGGACGTACTTTGACAACTTCAAACATTTGTACTTACGGAATTGTTTATCCGATAAACGATTTCTTACCACCAAATTAAAGACAGTTTAATTGTCCACAACTTTTATTTTCAAACATTTAGTGTAAAGTCATTACGTTTATAGCTATTTCGACATAACTGCATTGTCGAGACTAGAAAATTTGATTCAATCACGTTTTACTCACCAAACGTTACAACTATGAAAAAAGTCATGTGAGTAGGAATTGTCGGTCAAGAAATAAGCTTTAACTGAAAAAAAAAAAACAAGTTAAAAAGTCCTATAAGAACCAGAGATATTGCTAATTTGCTGATTGCTGATGCCATCCATTTTGGAACGGCCGCCATTTTTAAAAGCTACCACTTTGAGATGGCAATCATACTTTTTTATGTTCCTGAGGCATCCATACGACTGTGGTGTAAAGGAAAATTACTACCCCCAAATTATTATTCTTGGCTGGCCCATGGACTATAAACGGTTGTTGAAGAAACCCAAATTCACCGTGGGAAATAAAGTCCGAATATCTAAAGTTAAGAAAATTTGTAATAAAGGATATTTGCAAAATTTTACTAACGAAGTTTTCACGATTCGTAAAGGCCAAAAAACCCAACCAGTTACGTATCTTTTAAAGGATGAGTTGGGTGGACCCATTCTCGGGTGTTTCTATGAACAGGGAATCCAAAAAACCCTAGTTCAAGATTTATTTCTAGTGGAACAAGTAAAAAGAAAGGCAAAGATGGGAAAATGCTTTATATCGGTAAATAAAAAGGCTAAGATTCCAAATACAACAGCTGGATGGATAACATAGATAGTCTAAGCTGAATTCACATGTCCATAAGCTAAAGTGCTGACCGCATCGTCACAGCCCCATCTTCTGTCGTCGTAAGGACTGAAAGCCAACTTGTTGATGGTGACCGTTTTTAGCTCGTGAGCCTCCGAACGAATGTAGGACCCTCGAGTTCTTATGATGCTATTATTAAACAACACAGTCTTGTACATTTCGTGCACGACTTCTGCTGTTTCTGTTAATTCCTTTGCAAGCCATCTTGTTATGTCTATCAGACTGTAAAATGTTGTAGAGCTTAGACTTTAAACCAACAAACTCCGAGACTGGGCAGCCTGAGCTCTCGTCTTTCATCTTCCCCAATACTTTTTTGTTGATGTTGGAATTCAGGAAATGCTCTTTTGAGTAGTCGGATGTATCAAATAAAGACGCATCTTCTTGCATATCTCTGTAAACATCATCTGTTTCTATCGAATAACACAAGCTATCCGTATCCATAACTAAGAGTTTACATCTCTCAGATCCATACTTTTTCATCATGTATTCGTAGTGAAACTTGGTAGACTAATAACTTTGACAGCTGCAAGACACTAAACCCCACCATTATGGGCTTGTCCAAAACGATGTTAGCTAGGGGTCTTTGTACAAATTACCAAGTCCTCACTTAGTGATGTGAAACTCGTGGTGTTGGGGTGAGAGGCATGCTTGATGGCTTTCTCCTTCGTAGTTGTTATCAGGACGTTCGATCTCTTGCGTTTGTTCTTCACCGATTTCCCATAGATGTTGTTATTCAGTTTGTAAAGGTTTTTGTCAAACTCATTAGTATCCGCTTGCCGTTTCTCGTTATTAAACAAGATGTAAGGTTTCAACCAAGGATCTTGCTTAAACCTGATCGCTCTGTGTATTTTTGTGAGAACCATGCCAAGAGAAAGGTAGTATTTTAGGTTCCTGTAGTGTACCACATACTTTGTTTCTGAGCCTTGTGGTAAGCTTTAGGCCTTTGCTGTATGTCAACTCCAAGTCTTCGATCGCTCTACGGTTGAAAGGAGAAAGCATAGACTTGGTTATTTTCATGTGCTCCGGCACTAACGGGAAATCATTATGTGAATCGTGAAGATTCTCCGGGTATTCCAAGTCCACTTCTAATATTAACCCTCTATCACTCTCGTCTCCATAATTCTCTAGATTTATATCCTTCAGCTGGTCTTCAGGGACCCACTCGTGGCTGACCCACTTCGTGGTCATCGTGGCTGAGTTGTGAGAGAGCTCAGCCTGGTTGCTGGAGGTTTGCGGATCTGGTCGAACCCCTGGAAAGGGGACCTTGGCAAAGTCCCCACCAGGACTGCCGGCCAGGGTAGCGTGAGAGGCTACCATGCTCCTTCAGCAGCTATGGGAACTATTCTGGCAAATTCTGGACAATCTTTCGGCCCCTACGATGATTGGAGGTTTCCCGGATCGAATCCCCGGGTTGGCACCTCCCTTTACCAGATATTTTATTCTTCTCTAAAAGTCTGGTAAATGTTCAAAATTGAGCCGGTTCAGCCATACAAGCATTAAGTTGCTTCTACTTAACTTAAGGCTCAAAGAAATTAATTATAAAAAACAAAAAAAAAACTCATAGTCACCAAGATAATCGTACATTACACACCCGTTCAAGTTGTTGAAGTCCAAAAATATGATGTAAGAGATCTTTTTCCAGGGTTGAAGGTAGATGGTATATATGGATTGTTAGCTTTAGCGTATCTTCTAGCCACGAACGACACACCTCCTCTTATGCCCTTTTCCATTAGATGCATATCTATGTTCGTGAAAAGATACAACGACACTCCGGTCTTCTTGAGCACAGCATCCCAAGAAAATGACGGTAGCGAAATGTAGTGGGAAGGGTCCAACCCGTAACTAACCAAAGTGATAGATCTAAAGTTTTCGAAGACATCGGCTAAGAGGTCCACATCGGTCCACAAATACAGATCATGGTAATCTCCAAACGTTTTGCATTTTCCTAAATCCCAAATCTTCATCGCGTGTTCATAAGATTCTGAGCAGATCGGCCCTTTCAACAAAGAGGTAAATGCAGACTTGGGAGGTAAACATGTTTCCTTAAAAATTTCCACACTTGTCAAGTGTTCGTAAGGAAACACACCTTTACCTTGGAAAAGCTTGTCTGTAATGTTAAAGCACCTTATGTTCGAAGCTAAAGTTTCCAAAGATGCTGCCATAAACGCTAGACTGTCGATAAAGTGAAACGACCTCATCTCATACTACTGATTCTTTCCTTGTTTTTAGCAATGATCGTAACATTATTCAAGGCAGCCGAATCATTAAACATATTTAAAGCCTTTACGATAAAATGATTATCATATTTTTCGTAATTATGTATTACAACCGCTATATTTTTGTTCAAAGTGTAAACAGAGTTACATTTGCTGTGTGCTGCACCTCTAAACTCACCAGTGATGTGA
The DNA here is from genome assembly GCA_023313725.1 of Lithobius niger. Lineage (NCBI taxonomy): Eukaryota > Metazoa > Arthropoda > Chilopoda > Lithobiomorpha > Lithobiidae > Lithobius > Lithobius niger. Next base: position 57,282 of record JAHWFP010255655.1, read on the forward strand.
TCGTGGTCTCTCACTCGAGTAGAGCCATCAAACTTTTTATCTGGTGGTGTAAATGTGCCACATTTACATATATGGCACACTGCACCCATCTTGTAAAGGAACCACTGCTCCTTGGTTAAGCTTTTCATCCTTTGTTTGTGGGAATCCACGTAAGCCTCAATTTTTTTTTGATCCTCTAATATAGAGTCATAGAACACCTTCATGCAGTCTACTCCTCTGTACAATCTTTTGAAAATACACCTCCTAAATGGTCCACAATTATGTAGGCAAAACTGCAAGCTTGTTGTATGTGATTAATTCTGGTGTATGAATCATTTCCATCACAACCGGAGACTGGCTCATTCTTGAAATTCTTAAATCGGATAATGTTATTGACAGGCAATGAGGTCTTTTGAAAAGGAATTCCCCTACAAGAAGGAAGATGGTCGATTTCGTACCTGGAGTGATTTCGAAATCCGTGTAGACAGTATCTGCAAAACTACTTCAAGTGCCTGTTAGGATTAAAACTAGTGATGAATTTATAAAATCTTTTATCATCACATAGTGTCCGTCGAGCAGAACCAAGTCAACGTGATGTTTACTTTCAACTTTCAAACTCACTCGATAAATGCAAGGGTTGTCACCCTCGAAACCAAAAACAGATAGGCTACTGAAATGTTATTTGCCTTTTCAAATGCCACAATCTCCGTTAAAGGAGCAGGGTATTTGTTGAATATACCAACATCTAACTCATCCACATAAGGTAGGTAATGTTTAGTGTCCCAGTCGTGTTGCGAAGATGGAACAGGATGTATACTAGCCAACACAGACCACATAAAACATCTATCGTCAGGACTATACACATTGACCAGTATATCAGAACCTGTTATAAGATTTGTTGGAAGTGGCGTGTAACCTTTTCCACCAAACGGTCTATAGATTCCAACACATAGTTCGGTACATACACAGTTCTTGACAACCCATCCACTTCCTTCTACAGCAAACTGTCCAATACTATGTAGAAGAAGAGAATGCATAATCCAGTTTGCGGTTTTGTGTTCACCATAAGATGTCGGCACTGCTCTAAAATATTCCAATACCTATCCCTGTATATTTCCAACAAAATAAACGGTTCATAGTGCATTTCATTCGACATAAAATTCCTCTTGAAAGTCAAGAAGCAGTTATTGAAAGTGTTGACAAGGTATTGACAAGGTATTGACAAGGTATTGACAAGGCCAAGTCAATTCTGGTATTCTCTATTATAGGCACAACTAAAGATCTGACATTATTTACCACGAGGTTGAAATTTGCGGGGGTTTGAGGAATTATTCCTTTCATCAACTGAAGTTTCAGTTCAAGGAAAGACGGTCTTTTTTTTTTGAAGACTCTCTAATTTCCCTTCCACGTTGATGTATAACACCCCGCACTTGTGCCATTTATTGTGCAAGAGCATCCGAATAAGTACTACCACACAATTTGCAGGTTACGTTACATTTTCCTTTATGACGCCTTTCATGCCTCCGTTTATATCTCTTATTCTCAAACGTCT
>JAHWFP010255656.1:0-14016 GCA_023313725.1 Lithobius niger
CGTGCAACGCCGTTTCACAAAAAGTCTTCCTGGTCTCAGAGACCTACAATACTGTGTCCGTCTTAAGAGACTGGGTCTTGACTCCCTTGAAATGCGTAGACTTAAGGCAGACTTGGTCCTTACATTCCAAATTCTCCGTGGTCTCATGGGGTACAATATGCCACTTTTTGATTTTTGTACGGTGATATCAACCCGGGGCCACTCTATGAAATTATCAGTTCCTTTTGCTAGGACTGAGTGTAGACGGACTTTTTTTGCTGTGAGGGTGATTCCAGCATGGAACTCCCTTCCGGAGACAACAATATTAAGCGCGAACGTTTCTGCTTTCCGACGCGGCTTAGACACAGCTACACTTGTTCGTTTCCTAAAGAGACCAAACTTCATCGCCTGACATTTCATTTCATAGCTCATGTCTTACTTGACCAGGCTTCCTTAAATCCCACCAACTTCCTTCCTTCGATTTAAAAAAAAACAAAAAACTTGTTTACCTTTAGGCTGGCAGTCAGTGACCCCAAAGGTCCTTGCTTGTCCTGTTGCTTGTTTTGTAGCGGCAAATTTTATTATATTATAATAAAGGAGACACGTGGCTTCTTTGTTGATCTAAAAGGTATTGCTTTGTGCATTCTTTTGCTTGCTACGAACGAGCGCAAGAGAGAACTCAACGGCGTTAGATCTGCAGACCTAATTTGATGGCAAATCCACCTTTAATAGGGATGAAGATATTTTATTTTTCACTCACGCCAATAAGTTAAACCAAGAATTAAACAACCTGCAGTAAAGCCTCATCGCCTCTTCTGGTGTTTTCCTAGATTGTAGTTTCAGTTTCGTGAACTACAAGATAACGCCTTGTAGGTGCTGACATCTGGTGACGATGATTAGAATCAAAATTTTTGGTTTCGGTTTCGGGAAAGTTAACGTACACAGAGTAAACACTCGCTGTTTCAAGAACGTCTTTGATGTTTTGCGTTGCATGGGCTATCTTGCTGTTAATTGTTAGCTTAAGTTAATTTCAGTTACGTACACCAGAATGGATATATGGTAAAAGCTGACATGTGGAGACCAATAAAATCAAAGCGTTGGTGCACGTTGGTGTCAGCTTCGGAGACGTCACTAGATGCCTTGGGAGTGCTGACATCTGGTGATGGTAAATAGATTCAAACTGCTTAGTTTTTGTTTCGTCAACGATTTATTTATTTATTTATTTACCATTTGGCCCAACGCAATAAAAGCATTAACAGGGCCATTCGAAAATAAAAGAGGGGTAAACCATATAAATACATATTAAGGAAAAAAAAAAAAGAAAAAAAACAACAATAAAGAAAAGGTAATAAAAAAAGAAAAAAGTATCGCAACGATAGTCGCCGTGTGGAAGGTACTGACATTTAGTGCATGTGACAAAAAGTAAAAAAAATTGGTTTCAGTTTCAGATAGCTCAACGCAGATGCTAGTCTCTGATGCCCAACACCAAACACCCATTCTTGCTTGCTCTGATTTAGTCAACTTCACGGACATTTTGGTACGGAAGCCTACAGATCATTATGGAAAAATTGAGCCCCAAAAAATCGCGAATGTGTGTTTGTGGCGTTGGTTGTTAGCTCATTTAAGTCTCGTTTAGGTCGGTCGCAGCTAGTTATGTGGCGAAGGGAAAAAATCATCAATGCGACTTTAATTTTAGTTCACTCGCCAGTATCATTGTTCCTGCAATAATACTCTGCTTAAAGAAAATTATAAAATGAAATCAACGAATGATTTTGAAGAAAAAAACAAAAAACAGCATCATTTAAGATTTATTATTTGAACGTGGGTAGCGCTAAAAAATGGCGAGTGCTTTCACCAGATCTGTTGGACAAATGGCGGCTACTATGGATGGATATGGGTCTACAAGAATATTAACTAACGACTTGACACCGTCCATAGCACTGACAAAAACTAGTAAAAAAATTCACTAAAAACAAACTTTATAAAGAACCAGTAAAAAAAAATCATATTTAGCGATTCATCCTGCACCATGGCATAATGTGATTTTTTTTTATAGGATCTTAAAGTGGCACTATCACCGGTTGAAAAGCGAACGAAAATACCATGGCGCCATCTAGCGACAGTGATATTGTTAAACTTTACAGCTTGCTCCCAGATGTATGAACACGTACCAAATTTTCACTCAATAATTAAATTGGCACTATCATCGATAGAAAGCAGACGAAATCTGACAACATCTAGCGCTATGTAGTACCATCTAGCTCTTGCTTGTACATAGCGAAGGAATGCATGACGACGTTTCTTTTAATGTAACAAACAAGCCGCGGCATGCTTAATTACTTAGTGAAAATTTGGTTCGTCCACGTGCACGGGAGCAAGCTATAAATGTTAACAATATCATTGCCGCTAGATGGCGCCACGGTATTTTCGTTCGCATTTTAATCGGTGATAGTCCCACTTTAAGGATGCTCGTGGCTCTTTTGTATCATTGTAAGAAATGACGTTGTGTAAGCAAGTGCTAGATAGTACTAAATAACGCTAGATATTGCCAGATTCTGCTGACTTTCAATCTGTGATAGTGCCTCTTTAAACATTCAGTTCCGTTCATCATTTGCAATATACGTGTGGAAGGTACCAAAAACCTCTATCTCTTTCTTTTCAGGTTTACATAAATAAAATTTCATCGCCTACATAATTAGTAATTTGTATACCATCCTTTTTCAGTTATTTATGCTTATACCACCGTCCTGACATAGTAGTAGTTTTCATTATTTTCTTTCAGTTTTATGACGAAACTTATAGCTGCTAAAACATTAGTAATTTGTACAATGCCTTCTTTCAGTTTTATGCCTAAACTTATATCGCATGAAAAATTGGTAATTTGTACATTATCTTCTTTCAGTTTTATGAGTAAGCTTCTATATCACCTGCTTTTAGTTTTATGGCCAAACGTATACTTCCTGAAAAATTGGTAATTCGTGTATCATCTTCTTTCAGTTTTAGACTAAACTTGTATAGCCTGAAAAATTAGCAATAGCAATCATCAGGTGGCAGTCATCAAGTCGCCATCTTCAGCTGCTGTAGATGCAGCTTTCGTTATTTTTTTTTAATATTTTTTAATAAATTCTCCTGAATTTGTGTTTTAGAGAAAGCGTGTAGTGATCAAGGCAGGAATAAACTGCTGAAAATTGTACTGTTCATTTGATGTCTACCGTGGTTCTTTCGTTGCCAGTCAGAGGCTTATTTTTATTTTTTGTCAATTTGTATATCATCCATATTATCATACAACGCCTAAACTTGTATCGCCAGAAAAATTGGAAATTTGTATACCACGCAGTTTCTTTCAGTTTTATGACTGGCTGCTCGCGACTGGCTGCGACTGGCTGTTTTAAGACTGGCTGCTCGCGGCTTCCCGGTGTCGCAGTATGGTGCAAAAAAGACTTCAATATTAGTTGTTACACACAACAAGAACCGTACGATTGCAGCAATTTTGACCTTGTAGACACGTAGTAACGCATCGCTTCGCACGAAATTGTCTTCTGTCCGGAGAGGCCTTAAACATATACTGCCTAAAACAGCGGTTCCCAACTTTTCTACAGTATTCTTCCCAATTCGCAATGACGTTCCCCCTCCTCCTCCTCACCCCCATTGCTACATGGTCGACTGGGAGAGGTCAAGCCTCCCCGGGTATGTTGGGCATGAACTCGAGGTTCCTCCGGGGGAAGGGGAGTCGGCACCCTTGTAAAGGGGGCTAGGGGTAGTCCCATAAGCTTCTCCGGCATGGTCCAGCCACCGTATTTTTAAGAAATATGCTTGAATTTGAAACATTTTCTTGTAACTTAGATATGCAATTTTCATAAGAATCCCTTTCAAATTTTTCAAAAATATTTTTGTTTGTTTTAACAAATAGCCTCATGCGGTAGGGGCAACTACCGTTACCCTATTTTTAAGAAATAGGCGTGAATTTGAAACGTTTCCCTGCATCTTATTTTGTTTTAAGTTCTTGTGAGGGGAGGGGGGGGGCTCCCCGTTGATCCCAATGTTCCCGAGCGACCCAGTGACACACTGCATTGCTGTGTAATTTTTTTTTTAATAAAACGATTGATACTGGCAAGTCTTGAAAATCTTTACAATAATATAATTTTTAAAAACAATGGTTGATAGCAGGTATAGGTCTGTTATTGGCGAGAACTTTGCGATGCATCGTTAAAAAAATAGTTCACCACTGATCTGGCAGCGGCTCGTGTCTCCCCTGCTGTTGTTCCACGCCCCCCCCCCTTCCCCCTCTCCCAGGGAGGTGCGCCTTCCCGGTTGGGAAACGTGGGCCTAAAAAATAGTAATTGGTAAATCATCTTCTTTCAGTCTGAGACTAAACTTTTATAGCCTGAAAAATCAGTAGTTAGTATAGTATCCCAAATTAAAACCATTCGGCTCCGTACATGCTCAAGAACTCCCGATATGACTCATGCATCCAACAAGTTCTAGAAATCTCAGTAGGGGGGATAGTGGGGAATTTCCAAACCATAATTTCCAAACCATAATTAAAATTAAACAAAAAAAATCTTCACTGCAATAAAATCCATTTGCCGTAAAAAAAAACGTACACTATCTAGATACCCGCTAGTGTGTCGCGCCAAGTTAGGCAACAAACATCACAGCAATTCAGTTGTTAAGGTTGTAAACCATTGTTATAAATCAGTGTCTAGTATCCTGAAGCATAGTTTGGCACATTTCAGGTACTTGGGGGAACATAATGATGCGGCTTAAATTATGGTAAAATAGAGAGCAATGACCCACTTGACAAAAATTAACTCGTGTAGGAATGTCAGCTAAAGTGGCTTTCAATACAAAATTTGACCCTCAATAACGTTGCAAATGTGTTACTAATTCTTCTAATTCTTCAAGTCCGCTCTTCTCCATGTTAATTCCCATAGGGTGATTACTCACCGATACCGAGATAGTGGGAAGGCTTCCAGCTACGAAATTTGACGAAGGGCTGCAGTACGATACGAACCTGGGGGTATAATAGGAATGCCGTGGGAGGGCGCCTAAGTACAAAAGTATTGTTATAACCATCGCTAGTATTGTCGGCATCGTCTCTGATTGGACGGCCAAACTTCGGACAATGACAACGTGTAAACTGACGTGCGTGTCTAGACTCACACTAGTGTGTCGTCACAAATCTAAACAACGTTGCCAAAGAAAATGTGTCTACGTCCAACTCACGAAAAACAAAGCGTCAAAATAAAGCCAAAAACTGGAAAAGAGGCCACCAAGTTGAGAATGATTCGGCCTCACAAAGAAGTGATATGAACTAAATAAAAAAAATTTTAAAAATTGCTAAAGAAGCGACTAAATTGGGAATGGTTCGGTATCACAGAGGAGTGAAATAAGAAATTAAAATATTAGAAACATACCACTCAAGCTATTGCTGACGTGGCACTTTATTACACATCTGCTGGCTAGTTGAACAGAGTCTAATACACAATTAAAAAAAAAACACGAAGTGATATCACATCAAAAACCAAAACTGGTAAAAAAGACCGCCAGGTTCGGAATGGTTCGACCCTTCAAAGGAGTGATATCAACACACCAAAACATTCGCCAAGTTAATCGAACATTAAATGAAAACTAGAACATTGCTACCGAGAATATCAATGTACTAGTTTTCGTTTAACCTACGAACTATTAGTCGGTGCGATTAACTTGGGGAATGTTTTGGTGTGTTGATATCACTCCTTTGAAGGGCCGAACCATTCGAAACTTGGCGGTTTTGGTTCTTGATATGATACAAGTTTTACCGAAATATTCGCTTCTGGCATATCTTTTTGTTGTTCATAAATTTTAAGACCTAAAACAACTACAAATATTTTCCAATAATTTTAGTTTTTATCCCTAAGTAAGGTTAGATCTATCTCTAAATTTCTTTGAAAAGGAAGCTAATTCCACTAATATCCATTTTCTATAAATATTTCGTTGATATTTTCCTTTATTGTGATTTAATTGTGACGCTGCAGTCATTTCAGAGTCAATTTATAAAAATGTTCTCAACTTCCCTAGACCAGTGACGCAGCTTGGGGGAGGAGGGGAGGGGATGGCAGCGAAGGCCACGCGTAGGATAAAAAAAAATCGTTGATGGTATAGTAATTTTAACAGAGTACACAATCGTTACTAATTTATTGTCTGCTTTGCTACGTAGTGTGCTGATTTGCTGTTGTTAGGTTCTTTCAAACTTGCGTAAATGTTTCAAATCCTTTTCATCAGTGACCACTAAAATACTTTCGAGAAATAGTCGATTATAGAAATGCACTAAGCATCTACATTCACAAGTAATTAAAATAGGAATGAAAATAGTCGAACAACAAATTATTTGGTGGGCACTGCTGAGCAATAGCAGAGTTTATACCACGATCAAGCTATTTCAACACCATGCTAAATTACCGGAGGATAAATCCCGTTAACCGTACCCGGAAGTGTGCGTCATCGCAAAAAGTGTGGGTTAGCAAGTTACCCCACACTTTTGCCGATAACCCACACTTTTGATACTTCCGGATCACCCGACCGAGAACGCACACACCAACAACCAAATACAGCGTGCAAAAAAGTAACGCAATAAAAAAGTACAAAAGGAATTACTTAATTTGCCGGAATGTCTCGAATGCTAACTATCACATGTCTGGCCCACAGCTAAGCTTATTCACTCCGCGTGTGTTCCCTTCCCCCTCCCTCCACAAACTAAAATGGAATGACCTTCATTCATAGCAATATACTCAGATTGATTACCGTATTTCTTGAAGCAATTTTCACAAAACACAAACACGTTTTAATTAAATACGAGTTAGCTTGACATCCCAACCGTGGTATAAATCATTTATTGGTGAGAAAGAGCGGTTATTGATTTTTAACCCACGGCTGCGATTATTGTCCCGGCTCTCGTCTATCTATAGACAATCATAGTGTAATTTAATGCCATTTAGCCGCGCAGATGTTTAATACACAATGGAGTGGATTTTCACATTTGGGGGGGGGGGGGGTGCAGGACATTTTTGTCCAGCAACTTGGTGTGGAGGTCGAATCTCAAAAACACTTTTCTAGTACTGCGAAGATCCAAAATGGTGAAATGCAGGAACAACACTGAGGTGAACTATTAAAGGTACATGCATCCATGTTGGCTTTCATATGACTCAGTTTTGCGACATTAGTTCAAACGTATGTAAATGTTGCCAACAGTCATTTTCTTGTTTTTTTTTCTTTCGTGCGAGATGCTTTGGCGACCTGTGTAAATGTTGCAAACGCCATTCTTAATGGATCGCACGACATACCGGAAGAATTTATGTGCCTTTAAGCGAGATGCCACTGACACGCGACTGCTCCGTGTTGTTATGGCGTAATGAATTAACCAATGATGAACGATGCTTTATTAGAATTACAGTACCTTCTGGTTTCAGCACTAATTTTCGTAATGCATTGGACAACAATGAACTGTCATTTTTAGGATCGTTCAGCAACTGTTTGCCTGTTTTTAGAATCGTTTCAGCAACTGTTAACAGGCTGCGGACGGAAGTCGAAGAGGAGCAGGAAGCAACGTCAGAACGTGACGTCACATGTGTGTTGAAGATCTGCAATAGCCCGCTCCAAGCGTGCGTAAAAACTTGAAAAACAAGAACGGATTTAATTGGTGAAACTCGGCGCACGTTAATTAGGAGGCTTCTGATTGGTCCAAACACAGTAGGAAGTCTTCACCTACCTGTAGATGATTGAAAGAAATCTCGGGGACAAAACAAATAAGCAAAATTAACTTGTTCTGTTAAATGTACAAAACTACGCACTACGTAACAACATAATAAACCACTCATTTCTTCAGACGGCGACTTGAGCATCAAACACAAATTATGAGACCAGGCTTACTTCTATCTGGCTATTAACTCTTTTTTTTTCCCTGCAACAATAAACATCAAAATTGTATTAATCTGCTACAATGTTTTTAGGAAGGAGTTCCGGAAAAAAATAATCCCAGGAAAAATTCCCGAAATAAAAGGCATGCTGTTATGTTAAAGTAAACTACCTTTTCAGCCTGCGCACAATTTTCTTGAAGTAATTAATTAGTTTTAATAATGTAACCTGAAGATCTGAAGAGATCTTGTATGAGCCTTACGACATTAAAAATTTAAGAATTGTGTTGGTTAAACACACACAAAAGTGAAACTTGAGTACATAGAAAGAACAACTAAATACATAAAATTGTAGTAGAGTACTAATAAACTACGAAACGTAAGTGATTTATAAAAAATGACATATTAGTAGAATTCTAAAAAGGCTGTTTTAACATTTAGATGATTATTTTATTTATTCTTCATTTGCCATTATAAAAAAAAGCAGTGCTTGTCAGTTTCGATAGCCCTTAGTTAATTTATCAAAAACTATGGGTTATGTAGTATTTCGTGTTTTAAATCATAATTATTTTTTAACAAAGGGGCCTTGTAGGTTTTTTTTTGTTTTCTCTTAGGAAACAAATTTTAAAAGAATCTTTCGCTGTAAATACACGTTTAAAATAATTTCTGGAAATCATGCCACAGTCACTTGCACGTTATGGTTTCTTATTGCTTTGTTGTCTTAGTGATCCCATGAATTGTACAAAGTAATTTCATAATTTTGTTTTGAACTTTCTGTAACACGGTTAAATTGGTAAGGACACTTCTACACGGTACCGGAAATTATTAAACCAGATATATAGGATTCCCCTTAAACAATACCCTGATTTTTACACTGACATTTTATTGAAGTGAGCTCACTGGTTGCGCGTTGGATAGTTTTTGTTACTCAGTCCGTCTGAAATTTAATAAACTGCCACTCACGTCTAAAAGCTAAAAAGATAGGCGAAAATTATCTAAAATGAACTGCATCCAAAACTAAAACCTTCTGTGATTAGCTAGAGAGCAGCGTCATGTGACGTCATATTGGCTACGAGACACCATTTGGAGGTAATAGCTACAAGGTGCACTAGATTAAAATATAACGGGAAAAACGGCACTTCTAGTCAAGACAGTGCTTCGGGAGCGGATTTCTTAGGCTAAAGAAATCCAGTCTAATAGCATTGGCTTCAATAAGACGATCTTCCTTTCTTTCTCCAGTGCTCCTTGTAGCTAACCCAGTTACTGTCTCCACCATAAAGTTATACACAATAATACTACGTCGTGTCACTGCCCTATAGTACCTGCTTCGCTCACGCTACCATGCTCGCGGCAGTTCAGAAACCCAAAGCAAAAAGATATCTCTTTAGAAAATGCTTCTTTATTTATATATTTTATTTATTTATTCATTTAATTATTTATATAATAATACAATAAAAAAAACATTGTACGGAAATATTACTAAAATCCTGGATTATTAACGAGTTTACTTCCCATCACTTCCAATCAGTGGCAAGGCATCAAGCTTGTATCCAGCCCAACTAAAAGCCAAAATGTTTACCTGACAATGTAGCTACGCAAATTTTTTTTTTAATTGCTATGTTGAAACTGTACATTTGCGACGACTTTCTCAGGTTTGTTTCAGACATTCGTGATTTTAACTATAAAAAACTTAAGGAAAATCAAAACCGTACCTTTAGTTTTCATGCTGCAAATTTCGCACCTTTAAAGGGTTCCCTGGGTGCCCGGCTAGTAAACGGGATGTCCTGGGTTCGAGTTCCAATCGGGGCAGTTGTCTTTTCTTTCTTTTTCAGACTAGTGTATTGTGTATCCTCACAAGGCCAGTCTTTAATGCAGACTGTTTGCTTCGTGGATACGTTCCTTGTTTCGAGCTCTGCTCAGATGTGATAAAACAATAAAGGCCCTTTGGAATTTACGAACTGCATGAAAGGAACTGAATTTTAAGTAGTTTGTTAATTCGACCCAATAGTTTTTTTTTTCCAAACGTTTGCTTAATAATACTAACGTACTCATTTGGTTGAGAATGTCGACGGTCTTACGTCCTCTCCCGAAAAATATGTGCAGAGTCTCTTTCGGATCCTTAAAGTTTTCTCACTTTTAAAACACGCGATGTGCTGTAGGACACAGTCCAAAACACTCGCCATGAAAAGTATATTTTCCAAAAGTCGTAGGACGTGATACAAAGGAACTTGTATTCGCCTAAAAGTCAACATATTGAAGGCTTAACCAATTGTTGACGAACTAGCAAAAATGCTCTTGCTCACATGAAATAATCATTTGGTATGGCAATAAACCTTAATATGGTTATCTGTAAATTACTTAGTGTGCAACGTTAAGTATAGTAGCCATCAACACTCATTTAACCACAAGGATAAAAGATGAGTAACTAGTAAGTAGAGATGTGCCATCTTGTCATCACAGCAAGCTCAAAAAAGTAAGAGAATTGTCACTACCGTTGTTGTTGTTATTGTTATTTTTGTTTAAGGGAGCCGGACCCAGCATTTAAAACAACAATTGTTAATTTACGCCGGTACAAGTACTGTCAGCTGAGGCAATAAGATTAAAATAACTACAGAACACATTTAAGCAAACTCCCATATTACTAATAATGTAAGGTTGTTAGGGTGTTTTTTTATACGCTTCTGTTTCCATGCTAAAGTCTAAATTTTAACGCTTAATATCTCCACCGTCTGCGAACATTTTTTCGATTAAATTTGGTATGTAAGCTTTGCTGGACACGGTAAAAAAACATACCAAAATTCATTGAAATCCACAGAATCAAATCGGAGATCTGAACTTGAGCTAACATGAAATTAGTTTTTAGCGTGTTCTTCCTATCGCACGGTACGACCCGTTCTTACTACGCTCTCTACAGATCAAACTATTAGTCCTATAAATCTGGTTCTTATGGCTCATTTTACAGGTATTGCTCTGTAGATGTGTCCTTTCCATGAGGCCTTTTCTAATTGGTCAAGTGGTTCAGGGGTTAGGGAGAAATCGTCTTTATTTGGGGCCCAAGCCCGAAGCTACGCGCCCAATTTAAATAATACACTTTAAATAATGTCACAATCACTATCACATGTGAGCTCTAAACGACCAGATTGATTGTTTTACATTGTTTTAAACATTGTTATTATGCAACAATGCCAATTAGCAAACGCAAGCTGCAATAAATTGATGAAGATACAGACCATTAAAACAAGCTCAACTAAACAGCATGGCACACCAAAGCAGGACGAATTAGAAAACAAAAACGAAATCGTTTGATGCGTAAAGGTAAGGCCTAACTGATCCGAAGTCAAAACTCCAACGGAACACAAATAAACTTTCCATGCAGTAAGGTTTCAGATACTTCAGTGTTGCTGTACTGTTTAGTACACGTGAAACCTTATTGCTGTATTCAACAATTATACACTAGAAAATACAATTAAAGCTATGAGCCTAGACTTCAAAACTTTTCATGCCCAACAAAGAAGGAATAATGTGTACGGCTACACAGTTGACTACTTTCTTGGCTAAATTTTGGCTAAAACCTTAGCTAAAACCGATCAACAGCCTACTGATGAAACATGAAATTTTTCAAGATTTTCCAGCACTTTTCCAGGCATGGAATGTCAGCATTACTTTCCAGAACATTTCTAGATTTTCACGAACGAACGAACCCTGAATTACCTGCGGAGCTGTGCTAAACACACTACGACGAACAGTTTTTAAACATTTTACAGCAATGTCGTTTAGCCAGAATGAATGTACCAATCATTAGCTGATCTGTCGTGTCCAAAAGTGAAAAAAGAGTAAAAACATTTAACTACAGCAGTAAAGTTTCACGTGGACTAAACCGTACAGCAATACTGCAATATCTTAACCCTTACAGGAAAGTTTATTTCTGCTCCTTTGCTGTTTCATTCGGATCAGTTAAACCTTACCTTAAGCATCAAACGAATTCTTTGTTTTCTAAGAACAAAGTGATCTTTGAACCATTCAACATCCATGGCAAAAAGCTAAGAGATTGCACATTACATCGCACTGACGAAAAAACAGCTTAAAGACAGGTTGCGTTCGTGACAAACACATCTGGGGCAGAATTAACAGTTGCGGCAAGCACCCTCCGCTAATTCAAGCTAGATTTATGTTTTTTTTTTCCCAAAGGAAATACGATATAAAGTAGATTCACACAAACGATGTCGGATAAAATCTAGACACACGATAGTGTGTCGCGCCAAGTTAGGCAACAATCGTCACAACAAACATCACATCAATTCAATTGTCGAAGTTGTAAATCATTGTAGCGCGGCGCCATAGCGTCAGTGTCTTATATCTTGAAGCAGAGTTGGGCACATTTCAGGTGCTTGAGGAAAAATAATAATGCGGTACAAAAGCTTAAATTGTGTCGAAATCAAGAGCAATGACCCACCTGACAAAAATTAACTCGTGTAGGAATGCCAGCTAAGCTGCTTTCAATGCAAAATCTGACCCTCAATAACGTTGAAAATGTGTAACCTTCTAGCTAGCTACTACCTAGCTAATTCTAGTCCGCTCATCCCCATGTTAATTTCCATAGGGTGATTATTCATCGATACCGAGATAACAGGAAGGCTTCCAGTTACGAAATTGGACGAATGGCTACAGTACGATACGAACTGCGTACCTTTTATGGTTTGGAGCCTAGGGGTGTAACGAGGATGGCGTGGGATGGCGAGTAAGTACGAAAATATTGTTATAACCATTGTTAGTATTGTCGGCATCGTCTCTCATTGGACAGCCAAAGTTTGGACAATGACAACGTGTATACTGACGTGTGTGCCTAGACACACACTAGTGTGGCACGATGAATCTAAACAACGTTGCCAAAGAAATTGTATTCACGTCCAATTCACGAAAAATAAACCATCTCTAAAAACAAAGCAAAATACTAAACAAAGGCAAAAACTAGTGAAGAGGCCACCAAGTTGAGAGTGGTTCGGCAAATTACAACAAAATTAAAACCAAACCAAAAACCTATAAAGAGGTGACCAAGTTGTGAATGGTTCGACCTATAGGCAAAAGGTAGTAGCAAATTGTTGAAAACCAATTTCTTGTTGACATGCCACTTTATTAGAAATCTGCACGGTAGCGGAGTTGAGTCTAATACACAATTTTTTTTAAAAAAGGACTGATATCATATCAAAAACCAAAACTGGTAAAAGGGGCCGCCAATTTCCGAATGGTTCGGCCCTTCAAAGGAGTGATATCAACACACCAAAGCATTCGTCAACTTAATCGCACCGAATAATACTTTGGACGTTAAATGAAAACTTGAACATTGCTACCGAAATTAGCAATGTTCTAGTTTTCATTTAACCTTCGAATTATTAAGCGGTGCGATTAACTTGGTGGTGTTTTGGTGAACCATTCGGAACTTGGCGGCCCCTTTTACCAGTTTTGGTTTTTGATATGATTGTAACCTACAACAAAAGCAACGATAATAACAGTTTTTCTATCAGTGCCCATAGGTCCCAACTACTGCTGATAGATAAACTGCGGTAGTGCAACAGTATCGACGCACGAGTGGCAGGGCCGGGTTTAGCTCTTGCCGCCTGTAGGCCCAACCACAATACCGCTCTTTAATGCCCCAAAAACGTCCCCTCCCCAGACTCTTATAGAATGTTTAATCCCCCCCCCCCCCCCAACCAGCACCTTTCTTAATTTTTATGTTAGTTTGAGATCCATGGAAAACTAGTAGGGCAAAAATAACTTGCGCAATTAAAAGTAACCTATTCCCTTCGAACTTAAATGAAGAAATTTTAGGTATTTTTGTCCCTTTCTTCCGTTTGTTTTCCGCTGTATCTGGCAATAAGCTCCGCTTAGTTGCACTCGCTCATGGCTACTCATTTTATTTCGCTACTACGACCAACGCATGAAAACTACCAACATAACGTGGCCACGCAATGATATAGTTCATAAATAACTACGTTTTATAGAAAACGTCAGTAAGCCCTATACTGACGTATTACCACCAATCCTGCACTCAATCAGTACTGATACGACATTGAGTTTATGTTTAGTCTGATCCGTGGTAGTGTGGGAAAATTTTCTCTCAAATTTTGCATTTGGCTTTTTTGTGAGC
>JAHWFP010255657.1:0-19920 GCA_023313725.1 Lithobius niger
TTTGTTCATTTCGGTGTATATATGGTGTTTTTGTGTTGTACCTTTGTTGGTTAATTTGTTACTCATCGAAAGTTAGGTTACATTTAGAAATACATCAGTAAATACGACAATGGGGTACCAGGGGGGGATTGAGGCTTAATGGTGCATCGACAACTTGGTCATTGGCACCAACCTTAGACACAGTGCAGTTGTCCGGGTTGCCACTGCACCACACATTACAGAGATATTTTTAAAACCCCTAATCTAAATCTTGTCATACATTTGTATACCTCGTGCGAAAATTGATAAACACCGGACAGGAGGACAGCCTTATCGCCCAATTGACGCGCAATGTCCTGAGGAAGATGGAAATGACGACGAACACCATCAAGATGGCGACAATAAACAAGGACGTGCCAGATCGTAAGTGGCCGTAGACACCAATGTCATTCAGGAGGGTCAACCCCCCTCAAAAGGAAACAGTGAGTAAGTCGTGTGTGACCAATTTGCAAACGGGCCAACACAACCTCTTCATGGCGACTGCGGGGACACGCCGAGTGCCATTCCTCGACAATGCCTTTAATAGCTCGTAAGCTATTACCGTGCTGTCTGTCCCACAAGGTTTGCCAAAGAGCGTGTAACCTCAGACGTCTGAAGGAGCAAGGCTGAGTTCCCTGTTTCCTAAAACGACCTATAATGAAATCGTTGGTATCAGGAAAAAATGGAGATTGGTATCTATTAGAGAACATGTTTTGTATGCATGCATATGTACGTATATGTTAACCAAACCTGTCTCACCTAAAAGAAATTTATGATATGCAAAAGCAAATTAATACTCGTCTTGGTATAATTAACTTGGTTTTGATTCAGGTTTTCACATTAATTATTTTTTGTTCCCAGAAACACGTCTTACAGTGCAAAACGGAGTTGATGTGCAAATAGACATTGAAGTCAACAAAGTCTGGCCTAAAGTTATAACTATTGATTCCACGTGCCAGTTTCATGTGAGACATTTCATTATTAGTAGAAGTATTCTTCTTTTAAAGTGTTTTTTACGTTCTGAAGGGAATGTCAAACCTTTCCGGTTTAGCACATCGGCTTCATTAGATGGAGATAAACTATATTGGAAAAGCCTGAAGGTAGATTATTCCTGACCTTAAAATGGTTCGTGGTTTTCTTTTACTTGACATCCCGCTTTTCAATCTATCAGCCAATACGTGCACTCGTGGCCACTGATTCATGCTGTCCAAACTCCCTTCCCGGTTGTTTTACAGGAACGAGTGGAATGAGGGTTGAGGGATTTCACTACATTGTTACCCTAGTGCTCAGCTGATACACTGTTGGCTAGGCTTTGCGCGAGTTTACAATCTTATAAGTTACACAAGTTTTACATCGTTGTCAACAATTACTCATGACAGTGCGGCACACAGAGAGTTGTTGGACGTCAAAGGCAAATTGAGGGGGGGGGGGGGATTGAGGCTTAATGGCGCGTCGACAACTTGGTCATTAGCGCCAACCTCAGTCACAGTGCAGTGGTCCGGGTTGCCACTGCACCACACATTACAGAGATGTTATCCAAACCCCTAATCTAAATCTTGTCATACATCTGTACCTCCTGCAAAAATTGAAAAACACCGGACAGGAGGACAGACTTATCGCCCAACTGACGCGCAATGTCATGCGGAAGATGGAACCGACGACGAACACCATCAAGATGGCGACAATCAACAAGTAAGTGCCGGACCGTAAGTGGCCGTCGACACCAAGAACATTCAGGAGGTTCAACCCCTCGCAAAAGGAAACAGTGAGTAAGTCGGGTGTGACCAATTCGCAAACGGGCCAACACAACCTCCTCACGGCGACTGCGGCGACACGCCGAGTGCCACTCCTCGACAGTGCCTTTAATGGCCCGTAACTTATTACCGTCCTGTCCATCCCACGAGGCTTGCCAAAAAGCATGTAACCTCAGACGCAGAGTTGGAAAAGCGTCTGAGGGAACAAGCCTGAGATCCCTACCGAGAGAGCCAGAAAGGGCCCCTTTTGCTGCAGAATCCGCTTGCTCATTTCCACCTATCCCAACATGGCCCGGGATCCAGCAGAAAAGCACGGTTTTCCGCTGGCCAGGCAAGCGGGAAAGCAAAGCTTGGACACGTTGTGTCAAGGGGTTCCGAGGATTGTAATTCGCCAAGGACTCCAGGGCACTCATGGAATCACTAAAGATAATGAAATGCGTGCCCTGAAGGCCAAGGATCCATTCCACCGCCAAACCGAGAGCCAAAAGCTCTGCAGAAAACACA
The DNA here is from genome assembly GCA_023313725.1 of Lithobius niger. NCBI lineage: Eukaryota > Metazoa > Arthropoda > Chilopoda > Lithobiomorpha > Lithobiidae > Lithobius > Lithobius niger. The sequence goes on from JAHWFP010255657.1 coordinate 2,277, forward strand.
GAATAGCCTGATGGAAGGCGATGGGCCACCGTCACTCCTTTACAAACACAAGCACAAGCCACGCCAGCGTCTGACTTCGACCCATCAGTAAACAGCCGCTGATAACCGGCGTACTGAGAACACAGCCGCCGGAACTCCTGTAAGTACCGTGCAGGTAGAGTGGAACCCTTCGGGAGGGACGCCAGAACGAAAATGAAAATGCCACTTGGGACAAGCCAAGGGGCTACTGGCATCTCCCCAAGCCTCATGACGCTGGGCATTTCAAAGGCTATCTCCTGACAGGACTGCTGGAGCCTATGGCGGAAATCACCCTTACCCACCCTGCGTCTACCGACTCGCAAGTCTGGCCCAAAAACCATGGACCAAGCAGGACTGGATTCCACAGCACGTAAACGCACAGCATACTGAATGGCCAGCTTTCGCCGACGAATGGCCAAAGGTGGCTCCGAGGCCTCAGCATAGAGGCTGACCACTGGAGAAGTTCGAAATGCCCCAGTCGCCACACGCAGGCCACTGTGATGCACAGTGTCCAACATCTGGAGAGTCGAGTCACTAGCCGAACCATACACCATGCACGCATAATCAAGTTTGCTGCGGACAAGGGCTCTGTAGAGGCGCAACATGACAGCGCGATCGGCACCCCATGAAGTGCCCGACAGAACCCGCAAGATGTTAAGTGCCCGCAAAGACTTGTCTTTAAGTTGGCGCAAGTGTGGAAGCCAAGATAGCCTGGAATCGAACACCAGACCCAGGAAACGTGCCTGTGGCACAACAGGAATTTGTGCCTGTCTCAAGTACAGGCAAGGATCTGGGTTCAGTTTTTGTTGGCGGCAAAAGTGGACGCACACAGTCTTGTCCGGAGAAAACCAGAAACCATTACTGACCGCCCAGGTCTGGACTTTGTTAATCGCCGGCTGTAGCTGCCGCTCGCAGGTCTGCATGCGAGCTGCTCGAAAGCGCAGGCCGAAGTCATCGACAAACAATGACTGGGGAACAGCAGCTTGCTGAGCAATGGGGGGCAAATTGAGAAAGAGGCAAGGTTGATTGAGTCAAAGTAGCATAATGCCACTTAGAATGCAACGTCCAACAGTGCTGATGGGTGGCGGGCGACCATGGCATTTCAATCTCTGCATTCTTTCCACAAAACGATTGTCCGAAATAGTTTCGGTTTACGATTCCGAATTTTGATCTATGAAGTTTTTTTGATTTACGATGTTTAAGTTTTATGATGTTTACGATGTTTGTCTGTATTTGTCATAGCGATACTAATCCCCAGCACATTTCGTCAACCAACCTGTAGTTTCGTTTGCTTCGGCGCAGGTGTTTCGTATCAGGCTTAAACTACATTTAATCATAGGAGAAGAAATGATTCAACGCCCCTGAAACACCACGTTAAAACTATCCTGAACGAAAAGCATCTTCGTGTTTCCTTGAAAGTCCGACAATTCACGAAAGTTTTTTCATTGCCCGAATATGGCTTTAACTACTCCGAACGCTGCCGAAAAGCAGCGTCGTGTTTCCATTGAATTCCGATGATTAACGAAGGTAACGTCATTTCCCTAATATGGGCATAATGAAAATGAAAGCGAAATCGCGTCCTCTAAGTGAGATACACTATGTAGATCTATGGTTTGTTAGTCGGGGCCCAATCAGAAACGAGTAAAGCTTCGATCTGAATAATTAATAAAGCAGAAAGTGCTGTCATGGGCTTTTCACCGTGTAAGTTCCCATGGTTTTGCAGAAAAAAAAAAAAAACTTCTCGTAGTAACAGACTACTCCCAGAATATCTACTCCTATATGTATTGGCAGTTCACAACTTATACGGAATAATATTTAGCCAAGCACTTGTCGCATCGGAACAGGACCTCGGTACAACATAAAAACCCCAACTTAACCAAAAATATCAGCCTATGAAGTCTGTTACGTAGATTAAATAAATGTATCTATTGATTGAATAAATTGGTCTAAATTAATGAGCTGAAGTTTATACAGGTTCAGTTATAGCTTACAATTGGTTCAAAGTTGCCAAAATGCCATAAACTGGGTTTTTAAGTTGTGGCGAGATGCTGTTATCACACATCTTGATGTTGTGGATTCTTGGCAATGGGCTCATCATCATTGGCACGCAAAAATCTATTCAGCAAGTGTGATAGCAAAAGGGGCCACACTGGCAATAGCATTCCATACTGGAACAGAACACAAATGCCGGGACAAACTTACAATGGAGAAAAGAATCAGAGCAATTGATTCATGTTGCATTTTTATTAATGCCTAGTTGTGTCGTATACTTACGTAAAAAACAGTGTTTTTGATGAAGTTCTTCTTTTCGAACAGAAGTTTGCTTACTTTTCATACATACGACAAGAAAATAAAGTTAAGTTACTGAGTTCGGAGATTTGTGTGAATGGATTTTTACTCCTTGGTTATTTGATCACTGACGATGGTGTAAAAGCCAACCCTGCCAAAGTTTTGATATTATAAGCTTGGCCCATTCCTAACTATGTAAAAGAAGTTTGAAAGTTCGGATTTCCCATTTGTACAGTTCATATTTCGTCCAGGAGTTGGTGTAAAAGAGAGGATAAAATCTCAACATATTTTTTCTATAGTTTAACGCCACCTAGGCATTCAGATGTCCAACAACTAAGTGGCTGGGGAAGTATCCTAATGTGCATGCATTAAAGAAAATCAATGTTAGGTTTGCATTATTATGTTTCAATAAAATCTGCTTTCGCTAGACATGTACGATTTGTGTGCGCGTGTTTCTCTATTACTCCGGAATAAGACACCTACAATGATGAGAGCAGCGCCAAATAAACGATAATTAAATTACGCTTCGGAAATATCTATTTTTCATCAATTACTTGACCTTCACATACACGCAAAACTACAAACGAGGTAAAAAGTCAAGTAGGCTATTATACTCTCCTAATGATCACCGGACAAGGAGCTTTATTGTGATAACCATACAACGGGGTTTACCGGTAGCGTACCTTGTTCTCATTTTGCTATCTTTTTATAAGAGTTTCGACAAGTTCGGGCCTCTATTATATTATCCAAATGTGGCAAAAACTAATTCACGATTTTATCTGTGTACCAAGAGCTTTAAATTGACACCTAGACATGACAGAATACCATCAAGGTATAATATTTTTTTCTGATTTTCAAATTATTTACTTTTTGACATTTGTAGGGATAAAAGTTATTTATGATCTATGCATCAAAAAGTATGCTTTGACACCAAACGTAATGAAGTTTACTGACGTTTCTTCCTAATTTATGAAGGGAACTGCTCAACCACCTGCTCAACCCTCCACTTCACACACTGTTACAAATGTTGGCTTTCTCCCAGAGTTTGTGAAAGCCTATGGTTGCATTAACACCTTGCCATAAGTCGGATTTTCTATCAAGAAAACTACACGGGATGCCAATTTACCCCAATTATTAAGAGGATTTAATCATCTCCCATTCTTAAACGAAAAAAATCTGAAATGGATATTGTAAAGTTAGCAAACTAGAAAAGAGGTACTGCTATTTGAGAGAAAATTACTTCCTGCTCATTTTACGAATTGAGAAAATTTTTTACAACCAAGTGGCACGCAGCATAATTTGTTTTTGTTCTGTGACGTTTAACCAAGCAGGATCACAATTCCTAACTGGTTTTCTCTATCTTTTTCTCTGATATAACATACCAAACTTTTCAAACATCTTTTGAATGTTTACGAATAACGGCACCACACACGAATAGTGGCTAAAAGAGTAGCTTTAACTTCTCATGCCGTTACTTATTCAAATTTAAAGTTTCCATAATTAATTTGACACTTTTTTCTTTATTTTCGACAGTACAAATTTCATGATGAAGGGGAATACGTGGTGTATAATATAAAATCTGATGTCACGGTATTATGTACAGAAGTGGCGACGATGGGGTTGAAAATCCAAAAGGTAATATGTTGCATTCCAACTTTATTTGTTGATGTGGTGGGTTTCTTGTGCTGGCACTGACTTTTAAGTGATCCATATAAACAGCAGTAAGCTCATTTAGGTTAGTTTCTCTATTAGTTTTTTTTCTATTTTTTATAATTTACGCACATTATACCTTATAAAGACTAAAATTAAGCCTAAACTATGCGACATAAGGATCCAAACAGCCAAGTCGTTCCCGTACGTTGGCTCCGTGCCTTGCCTGGAAAAAATACGACCTCGGGCATACCCTATAACAATAACAAGTTAACACGACTAACTAAATACGGATGCAAACCTATTTACGTTGCGTTTTGGACTTATATGTCAGACTGCCTAAGCGTGGATTCGAACCCACAATCTTTGAAATCAAAGGCCGAGGTCCAACCGCTGAGCCAGACTGACATGGCCAAAAGGAAACGTCCATAGGCAGCATTTAACACGCACACATATACATGTAAGCACACACTTTTAAAAGTTAACACTTGTAAAAATCGAGTCCTACTCCCCAGAAAAGTTAACAAGGCAAATCTAATTTACATTCCTCCAAAAAAGGCTGGAAAAGGATGTATTACATTCCATGTTTAAATTCTCGGTATCACAAATATAGGGACTTCAGAATCCAAAGTATCGCAAACTTGAGCAGAAATTGATGTGGACGATACATAGGGTGATCAGTTAAGCTGTGAACGAGCTTGACTAATCTCGAGCTTGAATACAATCACGAGCATACAATCTAAACTTTAGAGGAGCAGGGTGCGATTGAAAAACAACAAAAAATAAGGTTGTAGAGCTTAACGTGTTTTAAGAACTTGAAATCCTTCGTAAGATTGCCTTGATTAACTACGGGGCCAGTGTAATTGCCACCTGCCCTTCTGTGCTCCCAGTTACTATCGTGGCTAAATCATTATTATTATTATTATTATTGAATACCTCCCAATATAACTGCCAGAACTCCTCCTATTCTGCAGGATACATGACGTATGGCTGCGATGCCTGACACTCTACTAAGATGTGTGCAACTGTAACTGGAACAGTGCAACATGTGAATGGCGGTTCATTTCAGCCATGGAGCAAACTGGGAGATCCTTAACCTCTGGTAACTCAAGGGCTGCCTGAATAGCTGAGTTCACCTGTTCACAGCCTGGTATCCCGACATGACCTTGGACCCAACATTTTGTAACCTTTTCGCCTTGTTCTAAAAACGCTCCAGCGGAGATCTGGCAGCAAAGCTGAAGCCTCAACCTACTGCATACAGTTCTGCAGAAAACACTGAAAAACTGGTCGAGGGGCGGGGGGGGGGGACACAAGCGCAGACGACTGCAGAATCTGTCTTGGATCGAACAGTATAGATTAGAGTATCTGAAGCTGGCCCAAGGGATGCGACAGTCCTGCTAGTATATTTCAGTGGGGGTGGAAGCATTTTTGAATTCTACACCAAATAGAAGAACGACAGAAGAACGGTTTTTCTGAAGTGATGTCACCCAGCTTACGTTTGAATACACAGATTCCCATTGGCTTTACTCGGAATGGTTTTTTTGGGGGGTGAACAATCCTCGGCACCATGACCGATTTCGGATCTGTTATTTTTTTTAAACCACCCTTCGGTAGTACTTTAATTGTGTACCAAGTTTGGTATCCATCGAGTGAGTGGTTACTGCGTGATATTCTTGAACTGGTTGTATTGGAGTCTGGTTTTATTAGTTTTTTCTCCATAGTCAACCTAGACCAAACTATGTATACGGTACACATTTTAATTCATTGGAACAACAGCTTTTCTGTAATGTCACACAGCTTATGTTACAGTGACAAGATTTCCATTAGCGTAATATGGAACAGTTTACTGGTCATTATGCCTCGACAGCATAATTCGCCTAGGAAATAAGTCGCCATCTGCGGACAGTAACCAAATTCCAAGAATTGTGCCGGGTAGATAAAAATAAACTACAATGTGAACTGTTGCCACTTTAGGCATAATATCTATTACCCAATTACGTTTACTCATAACAGCAACTTCTTTTTAAATTAAATGCCTGGATTAAAGGAAAATGATTTGCTGGTTCTGATCTATCTTAAAATAAACTGCACCTCCTAATTTGACTAACCTTTCTTATCTTATCAGACTTATCTTTTTCATTTTGCTTCCACTAAGCTAAGTTTAGTTCAGTCTCTATAATGCCGCTTGGATATGTTTGAGATGTTGACATGTTTCAGTGTTGATGTGACATGATGTTCCATTGGTTTCACTGATTATGTCACCCTCTGGCGGAAATCGACTAAATCAGGCGCAAATTTCACCCAACTGTTTCCTATAGGCAGGGAAAAAAGGAACTGCATGTAGAATGTAGAATGGTGTCGTCTGCTTGGAGTGTGATGCTTTACTTTTGCACGGTTTTCATCACTGTGATCATTACATTCGACCAATGTGCTCATGAGGTATTATAGGCACCATGCTGAAAGGATTGTAAGGAGGCTAATTGTTAGGCTAAATCACGAAGACGCAATCCAACCTAGATGTTTGAAGTCAACGCCGAGCAAAAATTTATTCTCACTTCTGTGAAAACCAGTACTAGTTTTAAAACCAGAGGGGAGCTCGAGTGGCGGATGAGTACACATCTGTATCGTGTAACTTGGCTTTGATGATAAGGTGGGAAATCCTATAGTGTGTGATTATCGTTGCTAAGTTAATTCTGTGTCCTTGTTTGCCATGCTGCCTGTATGATTTCTATAAATTTGTTCAAATCGAATGTCTCATTTTGTATTTTCATTCGACAAACATTTTCTTTTGGTAGCTTTCCTACGTAAGAAAGAAAACGTTTAATTGCGTAAATAAGGTGGACGCTGAAGCCCAGCGCGTTAAATGCATTAATGACGTTGTGAATGCGCAAGATTTCAACTGCAGGTACGTTAAGTAAATAAAAAAAATCCCTTGAATTAAAGCTTCCAGATTAGAACTATCGCCAAATGAAGACGGTAGTAAAATCACACTGGTTCTACCACTGATAATTTACACACAGACATGCTAATGAGCATGGCTAATGAGGAGCGCCTTACCTCTTTATTGCCATACACAGGTACTAATCCCCAGCCATTTAATTGTTGACAATAAGTAGACATTTATCTTTATAGATGCGTTGACAAGTTGTGTTGTTTCGATGATGAGTTTGATGTATTTTTATAATAACATATCAATATTTCTCTCTCCCTGAAATGCCAGTGAGGCATTGGTCATCAGGAAAATGCCCTCTCCCCCGACACTGACCTGGGAATGCTGGGCACATGGTATTATCCAACAATCGTCGCCTTAGGTCCTCCTTCTTGCCTTTATTGTGAGGTTTTCCAACGTCGAATTACGATTGCAAATTGACTCCAACCTAGTTTTCTGTGGTATCACTGCTGTATATAGTGTGTACCCCTGTGCAAATGATTTCGCTTGTATTATCTGATGTTGAAATAACTCAGGGATTGTAATTATAATGATTTATCAGCCAACTGCGTGCCCAAAAGCTGAAGCACCATATTACCACACATACAAACAATAGCGCAGTGACATTTGCCGCCATATTGGCTCCAGATTGGTACCAGTATGGGATTTGGAGGACATAACTACAAGGTGCACTACATAAAAATGAAAGGAAAAACAACGGAAGAGCGGATTTCTTACGTCTCAAATAACGTTGTTTTCTCCCACAACAAAAATCGCGCGTCTTGGGTCTAAGAAATCACTCTTCACAGCATCGGCTTCAGTATGACGCCCTTCTGTTTCTCTCTGCAGTGCCCTTTGCAGCTAATCCATTAAGGCTCCAGCATAGAGTTTTATACAATAATACTATGTCGTGTCACTGCTCTATACCAACAAACGAAGCGGGCTAAGTTTTAAAAAATCCACTGTCACATTCAAAAATATCTGTGAATTTAACCATTAAATAATTTTGATGGTTCAGTTGAACCCTTTAATTTGTAAATTACATGCTGAGAATAAAACGTTTGCATAAATGACGCACAATTTTATTTTTGGAAAGTGAAACTTCTCCCACCGAACAGCATCCATATTTTTACGAAATGAAAATTTGGACGTTTAGTTCTCAGATCCGTTACTGCCAATTTCCATCATCCATCGTCCTCGAAAATTAAATATGGAAAAGAGCAGTTCCATGCTAAAACGCAACAATTACCGATTTCCGAAATGCACTAGAATTATTTATTACTCTCTGCTGATATTTATTGAATGAGATAGAGGGTTACAAACAAAACAGAAATACAAACAAAAAAAAACCCTTACAGTCACCGACAAACAATTCTAAACGTGGTAATGGAAAAGTGGCATTCTCGACCCTAGTTGGCTTACCCAAGGACATTTATTCTGAAATCACGAGGCCACAAACAATTGTGTTAAGTGGTTTTCATCTACGCAACAGCAGGTGAACTGTGGTGTTGCTAACTAGTGGCGCACCGCAGATATGTATACTATGTTGTTTAACACCTCTGTCTCAATATGTGGCGCTGATCGTCAAGCTTCATACTGTATCACGTGGCTATACCTATGTTGTAAATAGGCAGCAGCTCCCATGAGCAATGATGCTGACTCCATACAGTTACCCTGCGTGGTTGTCCACTCAATGGGTCCACTTTCTTTGTACATTTCCCCATATGCTACATGAACTCGTTTAAAAGCTATGATCACGACCCACTTTCACGTAGTAAATTAATCCTGCACTAATCTAAAGCAAACCTTATGGCTATTCTCGACTCATAAACTACCCAAACGGATACAACTTTGCGATCCGTATTTCCATTGCTCATGTAGTGATGCTGCTTGTCTTCATGTCGATTTTGTAGGTCCAATTCAAGGTTACGTTAGTTTAATGTTGTATTCCCTCTGTTAGTTTCAAGAATAGTATTTGTTTGTATCCTGCTTTGTACACGTATTTTAACCCAAGCTAATAGTGTCACAATGCTGAGCTCTAATAAATGAGTTTTGAAATTGTTCATCTAGCTTGAAAAGAATTTGTATTGTGTACGCGGTTTATCTTGAGTCCTGCAGTTATTTTATGAGCGGCTACATTTTCCTGGAGGGGGCGGAATTTATCGACGGCCACCATTGTTTTTGTAACCATCTCGGATATCAACAAGGCAGTCTGCTACCAAAAACATACAATTGATTATCTGTGTCGTTCTGGGCGGCGAACTTAAGATAGGCTGCGGACACTATAGATCACTTGAAAAAAAGTTTTTTTTTAAAGAGTTTTTAAAGGTGATGGGTGACTTATTTGTCTTATTCTTTAAATAATCATACAGGGCGGCCCATAAAAAACGCTCCACCTGAAATTTTTTAAAGTCCAAAATGTTTTCTAAATTTTTGAAAAGGAGTTTTTTGTTTTTTTAAAGTGCAAATATGGACCACTTTTCTAGATCCAAAATGCTATTCTGATTCCGAAAAGTGGGTATTATTTTTTGGTAATTTTTGAAAACTTGTGAAAACTTAACAAAAATGTTCACTGTCATTCGGTCCAGTGACGGTGTTAAACGGAAAAGGTTTGGAACATCTACTGAGCATGAGAATTCGTTTAGCGTTAACTGGCTCACATTTTGGTACTAGGATGCCCGCATGTTGGGGCACTTGGTGTTAAGTCCCTCCTCTTCGTTTTTGGATGCCCTTGTGCGATATAAAATTACTAAAAAAAAACGTTTAAAATTAAAACCAGGAGTCATTAAAACAATGGTTTTTCGAGGATTGTAATAGTAATTCTAAGGTCCCAAGCTCGACAAAGACAGTGATTCCTAGATTTCTGTTAGACACTTATTTTCTTTCGTCCTATGAATGCAGGGTCATGAAAATAGTGCTTGCTTTTATTTACAATTTCCATTAAAAATGTTGATTTTTTCTGTTTTTGCTCCTTGCGCTGGTTGGGCTTCTGATTTGTGCTTTTGCCCTTATTTTTTTCCACTGGTACTCCTTCTTGAAAATCTGTGGACACCAGTGAATGAAACTAAGAAATACAAGAAAAGGTTACCATTCTTTAAATTGCTAATATCATCTCAAGATGTGATGACCTTTCGCTTACCCCAAACCGTAGTTTTTTTTTCTTTTAAGTAATTTTTGCGACCCTCAAAGGTACATTAGTCCGTAGTTCACTACGCTCACTCTATTGGCGTTGATCCACGTTTCATGTAGTTTAGTTGATTTCGTTGAAGATTTGTTTTCAGTTGCAAAACATGTCATTGAAAGGTACACGCCTCCATGTTGGCTTTCCTGTGTGACTCCGTTTTGCAACATTCGTTGAAACCGATGTAAATGTAGCAAACGATTATATTTGGCTGTTTTTTTTTGTCCCCCAGTACGAAATGATACATTGACTCTGAAAATCTTAGCAGTTTAAAGGACGGTAACCGTAACTTGACCATTTCATGCATTTCTTAGTTTCATTCACTAGCGCCCGCAGACTTTCAAGAAGGTGGGGTGGGGGGAGCACCAATAGAAAAAAAATAAGGGCAAAAGCTCAAATCAGAAGACCAACCAGCACGAAGAAAAAGGGAAAAAGTCAACATTTTCAATGTAAAATGTAAAGAAAGGCAAGCACTATTTTTGCAACCCTGCATTCATAGGACTAATGAAAAGAGGTGTCTAACAAATCTAGTAATCACTGTTCTTGTTGAGCTTGGAACCTTTGAATTACTTTTGCCATCCTCGAAAAGCCTTTTTTTAACGTCTTTTGGTTTTCTTTTAAATGTTTTTATTTTAGTAATTTTATCTACCAAAAGGGCATCCAAAAAACGGGGTGGGGGACTTACCCCAAGTGGCCCAATGTTTGTGCGGGCATCCTTGGTTTCATTCACCAAGCCATTATTTATCCTATAGTACCAAAATGAGAGCCCATTTACGCTAAACGAATTCTTATGCTCAGTAGATGTTCGAAACCTTTTCCGTATAGCACCGTCACTGTACCGAATGACTGTGAAATGTGTTCTAAGTTTTTTCAAACCCCCCCAAAAAACAACATAGGACCAACTTTTTCGGAATCATATTGACAAATTGGACCCTATTTGCACTAAAAAAAATGTGGACTTAAAAATTTTCAGTTTGAGCTTTTTTACGGGCCACCCTGTAAAATAGTTTTACATGTATCCTTTTGGTAATTAGATTTTTCAAAACCGATTTTTGCTGATTTTACACCAGAAGGACTGTCTTTCCTTTCGAGTCGGAAACGATCGATCAAAATATGATCTATTCCAAGTTGATCTAGAGGAAAAAAGACGGCAAAGCCAACGTTTTGATCTAGAGGAAGTAGTATCTGAAAAGATACACAAAAGCATTTATAATATATAATAATAATAATATCTTTTGCTGGTAAGCAAGGTTAACAGCAGGGCGCAAGGCCGCTTACGCTGCACCCAAAAGAGAGAGTAAAATTAAGTAAAAACTGTTCAATAGGTCCGCCTTAGAAAATGGTCAAGTGGTAATTTGCGAATGATTCTCAGAAAGGCACTGACCGAGGTGGCAGATACAACCCACTCTGGAAGCGAGTTCCAGATCTTGACTACACGGAGCGCAAAAAAATGCCTCTGGCAGTCTGTTCGCGATTCGGAGACCTGCAATTTATCTGAGTGGCCCCTTGTCTGAGTAGCTGAAGAAAAATCGAAAAAGGGAAGGTCGATTGGCAACTCTCCCCGTACAATTCGAAAAGTCAGTGCAAGGTCGGCCCAAATACGACGTAACTTGAGTGGCTGAAGTCCCAATGTAGATAGAAGACCAGCAGGAGGGTGATCTCTAAGGTTAGCTACACGTTTTGTGAAATGACGTTGAACAGCCTCCAGGCAGTCAATGTCGTGTAGGAGATACGGTGACCATACAGGGCTTGCGTATTCGAGCAGAGGACGAACGTAAACCTTAAACGCCCAAACTAAAGTAGAAACCTGAGACTTCACGAAACACCGCCTGACCAGGGCCAGGCGACGGTAGGCTTGGGCCGAAATTTTGGAGCAATGTAATGATGATTTTAGATCTGCAGAAACCCAGATACCCAGGTCCTTAACAGTATCCAAGACTGAAAGATCGGATGACGCCAGAGTATACTTCAAATGTGGGTTTGCAGGGCCAATATGAAAAACACCACATTTTTCTCTGGACAGAGGGAGTTGCCACAGCTCCGACCATCATTGGATAAAGCTCACATCTGAATTTAAAAAGTAACCATCGTTGAAACAATGGATAGTTGAACAAATTTTAAGATCGTCCGCGAATTTAAAGCATGGCCTTGCACCATCAGCACAAAATGGCGCCAAGTCATTCAGATAAATCACAAAAAGTAGCGGACCGAGGACGGATCCTTGTGGCACCCCGCTACCCACCCAAGCAAATTGGGAGCTGGAGGATTCAACCACCACACGCTGCCTGCGACCTGAGAGGAAGTCTGCAAGCCAAGCAAGTAAATTTCCACCAACTGACAGCAGCGTTAGTTTGTGTAGAAGTTTTGAGTGAACAACAGATTCAAAGGCTTTCATAAAATCAAAATAAATGACATCGGTTGGGATGCCTAGGTCGGTCGCAGAATCCAAAGGTCAAGCACTAACAAGAGTTGCATCACTACAGATCTGCAATGAAAATATCAAAAAATCTAAAGTCGAGAATGAACACCTTAAATTCAAATGTTTTTTTTTCCCAGCTAATCGATGTGATAACATCGTTTAAAAAGGGGACAATTAACAATACGAAAATAGCATTTTTGACTGATAAAGGCCTACCCCAGTTTTAACGTTAAACGACAGCACATTATGGTCGTTTTTACCAAGCGAAGCAAGACAAATAAAACAAATATGCAAATCGTCAGAGGTGATTGGCCAATTGACAGACCATGACGCTGTCTGTTTGCGTCATTAACGTGCTAGTCTAATTGTTGCTCCTGTAAACTTTCGAAAAATTCTCGAAAGAAGATTGGTACAACTTGTAGATTTCTGAGAAATAAAGTCCTCCAAAAGCAAGGAAAGCGGTTTAGACGTGCCAGCAGCGCATGTTAGTGATCAGGAGTAGACGATCTGCGAATACGATAGTAAAAACCAACAAATAGTATCCTAAATCGCCTGAAGAGAACTTTGGTTCGCTCTACATAGCCTGCCAGTTCCCAAACGCATGAGCGGTTGTACAAGTACATATAGCTGGTACATGTAAGCAGTAAAGAGGGTTACGCCATCGTGAGACATGACAGTACAGTCACCATGAAACAAAATGTAGCCCCCATATGTTCAGTGATGTCCGGAGAAGACGTTTCGTAAAGACGACAGAGCTAATCCACTTTATTTGTGAGGCCCGTGGTGTGAAAATATAAATGGTTTAAGGTTCGGGCAGTATAATACCATTTTGATACTGAGAAGCATTTATTGTTTGATTTAATGGATTTTTCTTCGATTTCGATTTTGATTTTGATTTCGAAAGAGATTTTTAGTGAGTTAAAAGTAAAGAATATTCTGTTGATTTATCGAATGGCAGATTTAAAGGGACATACCTCCCAGCGCCATTTTTCTCGATCCACCACATCAAGTACGGCCTCAAAGGTCTATTTCCTTACCGTTAGTCTATCCCTTGTTAAAAAAACAATTTTAAAATGTGGCGTCTAGGAGATTTTGTGTTGAATATTAGGGAATTTTATTTACTATGTCCTACACGTATATGATGCTTTGCACGCCTACAATGACCTTGAAGTTTTATCTGCGTGTGCGTAGTACTAATTTTAATCGTTTGCTAGCAATTATTATGAGATCAAAAATCGAAAAGACTAATGCAGTAAAAAATAAAATTAATTATTCCAATAGATCGCCGAAGCAAAGTTATAGGGAACTGGTCTAGAAAATTATAAATTGTAATTTTAAAATACGAGAATCATTCCGGTTTGTGACGAAACAATTAATGCGTTCACGCTGGCTTGTCTATTAGGCGCAATGCCAACTGAGACAGCAGTTCCGTTCTTCGCTGCGAGGAACGAAGCTACTGTCTCAGTCGACCTTGGCTATATATTGTAAAAGTGCGGATGCAATCGGCGCGTGGCAGTGATAAGGCAGGCGGAAGGTTATAATGCAGGCCGAATGTACCTTTAACATTATAATTGGTAATAAATATCAAAATGTTTTAAAATTACGTGGTAGCATCTGCAGTCGAAGTAAAAATGAACTCCACAAAATATGTCTTTTTTTGTGTAGTTCGTCAATTCCTCCCTTGATATTGCGACTCATTATTTCAAAATTTCGTTAATTCTTAGCTGTTGACAGAGAAGATATAAAATTAATAATTTTCATACACACGACGGGAAAGGGAAAGTTAAAGTATGCAGTTAAAATGGCATTTTTTAAGTTGATAATTTGCTCTAGAGCTGGTTTCGATAAAGGGAGTCAAAGTTCTACACATTATTATTGGACTTTAACACCCTCTGCTGGGGCAGAAGTCCTTAGTCGTACTGTGAAAGAGTTAGCGTCCTTGGAATGGTATTTATCCGTACGTATATTTCCAGGTATCCAATTCTCAGTACAAGAATGGATTTGAAACCGTGTACTAATATGATAGAAATAGGGGAAGTTCATAAGCAACTTGGTTATATCCCGGAAAACATTGAAAACTGCAACAAAAAGAAGAGCTGCCAACAAACGATCTATGAATTCACGTCTCCAGTCTCGCATCATTCTTTTGCCAACACGTCCAGTCTGACTGTTAAAATTTTTAGCAATACTTTTCAAACAATACAGGAGAAATTTACATATAGCCTTGCTGCTCTACTAAGTGACGTGGGGGGCAGCCTTGGCTTTTTCTTAGGGGCCTCAGTCATCAGTTTATATGATTATTTGATAAACCTTACTAGAGAAGTTATACGTCACATTTTTAAGGGTAAGAAAGGTGAGTAGCATGAAATATATTCTAGAATTCATCCCTAATAAAGTTACAGACTACTTTAAAATCTAGAAGAGCCTTAAATTTCTGTAAAAATACGCAGTCAGCCAAGAAAAGCCTTGATTTTTATTAAAAATACGTATTTGGCTTTGTAAATTAAGCCATAAATTGCAAAATTGGCAGACAGGAACAGCGCCTTCCATCACTAATGACTAATTTGTCCGCAGCTTACATTGCGCACTGACTCTCAAGACAATATAGTATGCATTGGCCTATTCAAAGCTTACTAGTTGATAGAACATTCGCTAGTGAGCAAGTGTGTTGTTTGCTGCTTCGAACATTTTAGGCTGCACACACTACCGAGCACTGCTTATTTGTTCTGAGCATTAGCATCGAGCTATAGCAGCGCATGCTCTGGACTAAAGACAAGACATACTGAGCGACGTGGTTTACCAGTGAAATCTTGACTGTGTCACACCGTGGTGGTTGTCTTTTGTTATTTGGAATTCATATTTAGCCTGAAAGTTTAAGATTTAGGAAACTTGTATGCCTAAAGAAATGGTCTGGAAGTTAAGATGATATATCCATAGGAACCCTCAAGTTATTCTATTGATGAAAATAATTAATTTTCTTTCCGTTTATGCCATCTACAGCATTTCGTTCTGTTTACGCTAAGAACGAAATGTAGTTAGCATAACCAGAAAAAGAAAAAAACTTTGGGAACCAGTGCTTTCCCACTACCTCAACAATGCCTCCCTCTGGTAGAAACCACCAACTTCAACAAAGATCATTGACAGGCCAAGTGGTGTCATTTATGAATAAGGCAATGTGGGAGGGTTTGTTAAAATTTTAATGCTTTGGAAAAATGTTATTTGGTTTTGTTTTCCCTTTTAGCCCTGATCATGCCTTATTAAGCGAAACCGTTTAGCTGCATTAAATCAAAGGTTGTCTTAATGGCTAAAACACCGCTTTTATTACTTCAAGACATCATAAACACATATTTTTTACGGAAAAGTGCAATATTTGGAATAACTGTATTAAATGCCTTTACTGATGAATGTGTCCTATTTAATACATGTTTTTTTTTTTTTTTTTACTTAAGAGTATTAAGGCTCAATCTAACTGAACATCTTTCGTGGAATGTTATGAAACGGGCTACCATTTTGGATGGAAATCATCTGCACTGCCGGATAGCATTAAAAAAATGGAAATATTCAACCACTTTTTAGAAACAATCTCGACAGCAGAATTTGATCTTAAAAATGTTAATTCAATGCCACGTCTTAACTTTCGTGAGTGTAAAAATTGTATATTGCATAACATTTATGCAAGGCGATAATATTTAGCATCTCGTTAAAAAAATTAGTGATGCTCTTTATTGTAGAATTGCCGACTTCCCTGAAATTGTTTTGAATTTTTTTTTTTATGCAGTGCGTCAGTTCGTCTGGCAAACTTTCGCCTGAAGTATAACATGTTGCATGATCATAACGACGTTTTCTGATTAAGTTGTTGCTGTGACGTCACATTCCTAAGCTTATGGTCAACGGGCTTCATTGTGACTACCGGAAATGCTTCCTCAACTGTTGCCTTGTCAAAGTATGGAATCATGCTGGTTACTGCTCTTTCTTCACTTTCTGCCTCCAAATTTAAGCTGTCTGTCCAAATTTGACCTGAGACAGTTTTATCTCTGGTTTCAAATTATAACCTAGGAATCGTTATTTCCTTTCCATTATTCCCGGTTCGGTTGTCACTTCAGGTTACCTTTGTATTTATTTTCTGCTTTGCAGTGTGGAGCAGAGCAAAGGCTAAAAGTGGTCCAGAAAATAAAAGATAAAAAAAAACTTGCAGGTTAAACTTGAATAAACTGAGCTTTTTTTTTATAATTTTTTTTTTTGCAACATACGTATAGCCCAATTTATTTTGTGTGTTTATGAAGCATCCACGATTTTAAACAAAACTGGAGCACATTGAGTTTATCGTACGTTCAGTTTGATCTAAACAGGATGAAGTGCCTACTGTGGGTGTCTTATGAAAATTCCTAAGCCCACTCTGTTGCCACATATGCCCTCCGTCGGTTCCCCAAATGTGTCTAACTGTTTGTCAGTAACCGTGTATCCACGATAATTTTTTTAGCCCATTGTCAGCTTTAGTTGAAATTTTTTTCCGTGCATTCGATGCTTTGTTTGTAGATTTAAGCTTGAACATGAATAGAACTGGGCAATCTGGTTTTGAGGCTATAGACCATAGAATATTAAACCTAATCTGACATCATAACCACTATACCCTTCCAACCCCTATTCAGGAGAATTAATCAGAAATTAATGTACACCTAATAAACTTGACACAAGGGGCGAAATTTAAAACCACCTAATGTGCCTTTTAAGGTTTGACGTTTGGGGAGGCATTAACTAAAAATATTGCAATATTATCATGTACATTGGAAAATAGCCACCTGTCATCAAAATAATTATCACTCTCAGTAACAATGCAAACTGGCTACAGAAATAATCCGCCAAACGAACAGCTTTGATACAATGGACGCACTACTTGTTGTTGATGGTTGAATGCCAATCAACGTGTTTTGTTGGCCAGTCATATGCGTCGGGATGGACGAGGTCCTAGCTTTGTACTCTATGTGAAGTTGAAGAGACTGTTGCTCAGTTCTTGCTGCATTGTCTTCGGCATGCTGAGCAACGGAAGAGGCTTCGAACTTGGCGATGTTGAAGAGACTGTTGCTCACTTCTAGCTGCATTGTCTTCGGCATGCTGAGCAACGGAAGAGGCTTCGAACTTGGCGATGTTGAAGAGACTG
>JAHWFP010255657.1:26043-37190 GCA_023313725.1 Lithobius niger
GTAAGACGGTATATCTAGTTAACTTTCTAATCTATGGTATTATGTATTTCCTGGATAGGGTGGATTTAATCGATGGCCACCATTGTTTTTGTAACCATCTTGGATATCTACAAGGCCGCGGACACTATAAATATTTGGATGAATTTTAAAGGGTCGACCGTAAAAGTATGTGAGCATCGCACTTATGCAGCTGTAGTAAACATAGGTTTGAGTCTGTAAATTTTTACCTAATCGCACCTTTCGAACGCTGCTAACCTTATTCGTTTATGCATAGTACGTCAAAAGTTACAGCCTCGAATGTAGTATTGTATATGCTTGTCAAGCTGCCCGCAACACGTAAGTAAAAGTTTTACCTGATTTGTCCTCTTTACCGTAGCCTATACGAAAAAAAATGATGTAAATATGTTTTGTGCAGAATGTTGTTCTGCACAATTTTGCTATTCTGTGTTTTCTTATTAGAGGTACTGTTCGTCAGATAAATAAAAAAAACTGTTTTCCGATCGCCATTTTTCAAGATAGCAGGCAATATGGTGGACTGCCAAGTTGGCCACCCCTCTATTATTGAATAACACTATGTAACAAACAAATTGTAGTAAGTGGCCAAACTTTTACATACCAGATAACTCCCAGCATACAAGTCACACGTACTAAGTATGTACAATGAAGGCTTCCAAAGCTATTTTATTTTCAGGTGAATAGAGCACTCGCAAAATAACAATTAAATCGACACATAAATCCACATATTTGGTGAAGAACGTCTCCGTGGGACTTTTTTTTTAATCAGTCAGTGATGAAAAGAAAAGTGTCTCAAGTTTATATTATTCTTCTATAATCGGTATTACAGGCGTAAGTCGTCACGTAAAGTGAGTTGCTTTGAATGTCACACGTTTGAAATTGTTATCACTCGTTGATATCATCATTATTTGCTGTTGTTTACATTTATCGATGCCGTTTCATTAAAACCCTGTTTACTGTCATTCCCATCACCTCTCATTTGTGTCAAGACAATGAGATAAGTAATTATGGTACTGATGATCTGTAAAGAAAAGAGAACCGTAAGGATATATGTAAACCAATAAAAAAGCAGATATAAGAAAAACATCCGTGTAGCGTTGAAAATGTTTTCCTGCTTATCGAAAAAAGTCCTAGCGTTGAATTGAATTCCATGGGATGGTCTAAACTCTGGGAATGCATGATTGCCTGCAACAATAAATCAGTTTAAAATTAATTATATGTGGCTATTTCTATCCAACTAAATTACAAATACCTGGAATTCTTCGGTATGGGAGAGATTGGTCCGTCTGGTATCCGTCAGACAACGACATCCAGCAACTGACTGAAATGAAAAATATCTTGTTTGACAAAGAGGTAGGAAATAATACTTACACGTCATTCTTTTTTTTTTTTACATGTTTTGAATTTAGGAATTTTATGGAAAGCGGAATATCGTATTTGGTAAAGAACTAGGAAATAATATCCACGCTTCACTTGTACAGGTTAGACAAAAAACTGCAGGTCAACCTGTTAGTTGAAATGAACGAAGATAAAAAAACGAAACCTCGTTATTTATGTGTTTACTGAAAAGCACGACGCTCTTGTGAACTTATGAATGTTTGTGAATTTTGTAATAAACACAGAGATAATTCATATTAAAAAAAAGTCAAATTACAGTCCTAAAAATGAGGTGTACACAAGTTAAAAGGCGTAAGCAACCAAAAACCATTGCAATTACAGAGAGGCTATCTGTATAAAACAAAGTAAGAAGCTGCATTAAACCACGCGCAATGGCTGTTTGCCGTGACGTCACCATGAGTTCGCCAATGATGAACGAGAACAACGGCTGTTTGGCCGTCTGAGTGGACTAGCCCAGTCACGTGACATGCACGTCAGAGTAAACAGCCACGGGCAATGGTATAGTGCTACAGATTAAAGTCAACAGTTGTAGGAATTTACTTATTCATGCCCTTTTTTTATCCTTAAAGCATTGTTATTTCTCATGTTATCTTTCGAATAATTTATATCACATAATACTGCAGATTGAAAGACATTTGCATCAGTTGAACGGTTTTAGACGAGGAAAAGACTATGATTAGGCTACCTGAACCCAGTACAGTACAACTACAGTCTATTGACTGGATTTGACTGCCTGAATAAAAGATTAAGAAAACGGAAAACTGATTGGTTTCACGTCTGCATGGGATCATTACCATCAAGAACTCCTTTTGTACAACCGTATGACACGTTCTAAGCCGTTTTAAGATGTGAGAACTCTTTTCTGCAGAATGCCTAACAGAATCTTTCCCTGTGGGTGTGGTGTGCAGCGTGGGTGGACGTTCATTTTTTCTACTATTGGAGACACTCATGCAATTGGAGTAAGCTTCAGAATAATGCGAGTTGCAAAGAATTGACCCTCATCTAGTATAGTTGTGTTTATCTGTGCGTGTGGGTTACAAAAAGGAGAAATTGTGAATACCTGTAGATTATCGTTATTTACTACTTCTAATTTGAGTGGGGTTTTTTTTAGGGGAGAAGGAGATTCGGTTTTGGTATTTTAAATAATAATTTCAATGTATGATAAGGCGTGGATAGATCCGTTCGATATCTGATGCAACACCTACATTTGGAGTGAAATGCCCTAAATGTTTTTAAAATGTACGATAAATTTATCGTCCTAGTGGTTACAGTTCTGGACAGTTAACATTTTTTTTGTTCGTATTCGAAACATGCAATAATTGATTTGAACTTACTGGCTGTACATGCTATTTAAGGTGTCCTATGCACACGCAGTTTTGCCCATATTTTTGGAAAGATAACTGTTCTGTATCCATCGTAGGCTGAGTTTCACGCCTCCCCACCAACGTCGCATATACTTTTTCGTGTTTGCCAATTCACTGCAGAGGGAGGCTTGCAGAATAATCAGGTTTTTTAAAGGTGCGTATTCAAACAGTACAAACAGTGTTCATTAGCACTGAAACGCCTCAAAGCTTAGAAAACGAATTCGTTTGATGTTTAAGGTAAGCTTTTACATGAACCGAAGTCAAAATAGGACGGGAACTGGCACGAGTAAGCTTTCCTATAAGGTTTCATATACCACAATACTGTTACAGCGTTTAGTCCACGTTAAATCTTACCACTTTCTTCAACCGTTAGACACGTAAATCATATTAGAAGCATTGGAACTGCTAAAAAAGAGAAAAACACTAGGCATTAAAAAAGAGGTAGGAACGGTAATTTAATGTTTTATTACTTGAGTGTTTAGTACAGTGAAATCAAATTAGATGTCGAATTTGAAAAATGTAAAAATACAACTGACATAATTATGGCTTTTGCTGTGCTCAGATAAACAAGTTATGTGATTGCGATATTAATAAATTTTAAGCCTATTTATTACCTTAGAATTGATGAGAACTAGAGAAAGACATGGCCGCACACATACCTCACACGCACTCGTCTACTTTTTTGGCGTAAATTTTCAGTTCTTGTCTATAAAGTCGTCTCCTGTTCGTTCATCACCCTAAGCCGCAAAGTTTTAGAAATAAGGAATGCTCTAAAGCCGGAATGATTTTTGTAGGACACATCACTTCGCACGTGTAATTTTCTCTTGACATCTTTACATTGCTTTTTACAGATGGGTGTTTTCTTTCACTATTGTGAAATTGAATTAAAGTGTGCGCGGCCTATCTTGAGTTCGCTGCAGAACGAACACAGATAATCGATTGTACGTTTTTGGCAGCAGAGTGCCTTGTTGATATCCAAGACGGGTACAAAAACAATGGTGGCAGTCGATTAAAGCCGCCCCCTCCAGGAAGACGTAGTCGCTCGAAAAAAACTTCCAGGACTCAAGATACGCCGCGCACACAATAACGATAGCTTCAGATAAAATACTTTGCCAGTGAACGCAAATTTAAAGAGAGTCACAGAATACTATTACGTAAATTACATCGTTTTAAGCATTTAATACACAACGACTGTATGGAATACATGGTAAAATCTTCGGATTTACATGTAAGTACTGAAAGCTTCATTCTTCGTTTCTAATTGAACAATTGCCTGTAATGGTTTTTATTGTGTCGTTGACTCCTGGTCCATCACCGTTTATTTGTGCTAGAACGACGAAGTATGTAGCTATAGTACCAATGATCTGTGGAATACAAAAGTGTTACTGCATTAAAATAAATACTATTAATTATAACGAAGTTTGCACAGAATAGAAGCATGCGATTAAGGACCCTGGAAAGGCCAGAATGACTGATGGGCCTAAAATTTCAAAAAACGAAATTGTCTCTTACCGTTGCAAATGTTCTCCGGTTTATAGCAAATAGCTCAAACACAGAGGTTATTTGAACCGGACAATGGCTTAACTTTTCTAAAAGTAATGTTATCTGAAATGTACAAATATATATATGTAAGTTTAAAGTTAGTGCAAATATTATTCGCAATTATGGAATGATAGCTCTACCTGAAATTCTTCGTTGTGAGATAAGTCGTTTCTTGCGTCATCAATTAGGCAGTGTCGACCATTACAAGCCTGAAAAAAAAAATCAGTATTCATTTCTTGTACTCTGCACTGCGCATTGTTGTTTACGAACAAAGCTACTAATTCAAATGTGTGTTCGTAATAGTAATGGAAACACTTTATGCCCTAGAAGCAGTGCGACGAAGTTAACCGAGGTGAAAAACCTTACAAGACTACTGGAAGGAAGAAATTGACTTGTAAGGTCTACAGTCGAATTTCCAATTACCCAATCAGAATGAGTTCCAACTGACACTATCTAACGTCATAATTTGCTAGCGGGGAGCAAAAGCGATGATGAGCATTTGGTGATCTGGACAAATGCCTCTGCGGCATGTGTCCCAATAAAGGGCAGTGTTAGCGCATTGTTGGCGAACCATCGTCGAACTTATTTGTGCAATAACGATTTGCATTGTTAGTAACCGAGACATTGTTGTGATAGTATAACGAGCCATTCTTGGCTGGGTTCATGGCCCGCACCAAGGAAAATTGACGAAAAATGTAGTTTTCAAATTCAATCGGTGCGGTAAGTACTTCAATGCCATCACCTCGACATGATATGGTGCACACACTTGAGAAGGCCGAGTGAGGTTGCCTAGCTTTGCTCGCAGTTCTCATTCGGTTCACGTTTGCTCTTCGTGTTTGTAATTTTCCTTTGCCTCTGTTCTGACAAATGCAAACAAACAAAAATATTGCCATCGCGGATAATTGTGTTGGAGCTACGTAGTGACAAGGAGGGGGTTGGAGTTGGCGGCCAGCTTGCATAACAGAGAAGAAACTGGCGCAACGTGGCTAGGCCCGTACTGTTTTTTGGGTGGGGAAGGATTTGCATTCCTTCTGTTTCCAATCTCTGGCGGCGAAGAGATTGTGCTGTAATGTGGTGATGAAACGTTTTACGCGAAGTGACGCTTAATTGTAATTAATTCGGCATAGTTATTTCCCCGGCCGCAGTTGGAATATTTATGATCCATGATTGTTGGGGAGATTGCGGAGGACAGAGCCAGCCAGTAGGAGAAGAGGATCTGTGTGTGGGGTGACGCAGAAGTAAAAGGGACTAGGTTACCTGGAGGTTGCCGACTAGCAGAGCGGAGGACAGAGCCAGCCAGTAGGAGAAGAGGATCTGTGTGTGGGGTGACGCAGAAGTAAAAGGGACTAGGTTACCTGGAGGTTGCCGACTAGCAGAGCGGAGGACAGAGACAGCCAGTAGGGAGAAGAGTAGAAGGGACTAGCGTAACCGAATGCAGGCAGAATAAACGAGACCGGGGGAGGGCAGAGAGAGAGGTGGGGGAGAAGGTTACCGATAGGGTTAAAAAAGGATTTTGTAGGATACGTGTCTTAGTAGGGGAAGAGACGAGCCTTGGTCATGCACTGCACTGCACTGCACTGTGACTGAGGTTGGCGCTAATGACCAAGTTGTCGACGCGCCATTAAGCCTCAATTCCCCCCCCCCCCTTGGTCATGCTGCTTAGTTATTAAAGCCAGTAGTTTTCGGCTTTTGTGATCACACACACGCTTCTACCCGAACTGTGTTCGTGCTTTCCACTAGTATAAACATATTTTAATTAAATTTTCAACCCTTTTACGCCATACCCCACGTTTTTTTCGACAGATAGTGGCTCTTGAGCTGAGTTCGTACTAAACTTTGTGAGTGTACGAAAATAACCTATGTACCTATGTGCCTTATTTTTCTATATCGTTCCTTCCCAAACTCATTTTTGGTTCCAAAGACTCCCATGAATGGCAAAGATGTATCGATAACCAATGTGAATACGAGTGAAAGACTGTTGCTACAGTATAACACCTAATTAAAAACTAAAAAAGCAAACAGTATGCTATATTTTAAACTTCTGTAACCTATCAACATTTAAACCTGATACAGAGACCATGTTTGTTCATTAAGAATTTCTATGCACAACTGCCGATTGCTTAGAAAAATAACAAGTACTAGAAGAACTTACTTAGAATACGATTCAAAGCTGTGGGTATCAACGACGGGTGAACTACCAAAATCATTATTTGCATAAGTAGATCGATAACCTGTTAGGCATCCCCAAATTGTAGCCTTATCCACCACCTCAGAGAAAAAAAAAACTGCGAAGAAAAAATTTCTAACGTTCGACCAATTGATTAAAATTGAATAAAACTCATCCCATGTTATACCCTATGCTTTATCAGGTGATTGTTCCAACGTGTGAAAGGTGCGTGTCCCATGCAGTGAGGAGTGTTAGTGATGCGTGTCCCATGCAGTAGTGATATTGAGCCAACCCATCCACCACCCCAGGATGGTTTGTACCCTTTCTTGCTACCTTTTTGTGTTCTATTTCTACTGCCACTGCTACGATTTTGACCTGTGCCAGTTTTGCTAACCTTTTGTGTCCTAATGCTTCTGCCACACCATAAGGGTCAAGGTCGTAACATGAGCCAGAGCCCAGTGTCCCGTTTCCTTTCCCTCCCCTCATCGCCTTTCCTCCCATCCTCTCCCCCACCGCTCCCTTTTTTCCTTTAAGTAAATCCTATCCTCATACCCGTCCCTCTACTTTCCTTCATCCCTTTGCTAGCTACACATAGTTTAATTTGGATGGGTAGTAGAGTTAATTACTGCCCCTCCCCCTTCAACCTCCTCCTACTCCTTACTTTTGAAAGATCTTGCATAAGATCTTGCGATCGACTCAGTTTACGCATCTCCATGCCAGACAATAAAAAAAAACTTGCCTTTTAGGTTCAGTTAATGCGTAATCATGCTTCATGGTAACAGCTGCACTACCCCCCCCCTCTCAATCTCTTTAGTTATCAAAGCATTAGACTACCTAGAGAAGTGCTAACAGACGCACTGCCCAACACACGGGGCATTTTCCGTCCAGTCCCCCCACTCCCCACCATCACCTCTACGTGTCAATAGCTTTTGCTTGAATGATCCGCCGTGCATAATGTCAGTGTTACGATTTCTTGCTAAGATGACCGAACAGAGCAAATTCTTAGTCTAGGCAGCAAAGTGCCAATTTCAACTTTTCGCTGGCCAAAGAATTAGCACGCCTGTCCGTTTTCATTGTTGGGGGTTCATGAGGTAGGGGTTCCTGCATTGTCGCCTCTTTTGCTATGAAACTTTGCTTTATAATGTAAGATGCACTACAGCAGCAAGTAAAACGTGTGTAATCGTTCGCAAATTTGTACTGTTTGAATTATAATTAGCTGAATGGCTCGTTTTGCTCGCTCATTTGGCGTCACTGTTAGCCTCAAAAATTTTTATATGTTTGCGTACTGTATATAGCTTTTCAACTCAGGATTAGCTCTGTGCTGATTAGTCATCATCTCATATTCGTCTACTCAGTTCTGTTTTCTTCTGGTATATTCAACCTGTGCACTTGTGTACTGAACATTGGTGCAAGATCCACCTTTGCAACCTTTGATGCTATGTTGTAACCTCTATTAGTACGTCATAACCTTCGTTATTGATGTCGTTGGACTTATTGGTAGGCTCTCATTTTTAGACATGAAAAACTTTTCCATCCCTTAGAATCTTAAAAAGTGTCTGATTTCTTCAGGTGAACCTGTCTGATATCTGTATGCATACTGTGTATAGCAGTTCAACTAAGAATTATCTCTGTGCTGACGAAACATCATCTCTGTATTCTTCTGCTGATTTCTGTTCCATTATTTTTTATTTAACATGTGCTGTTAAGTAAATTGATGTAGCTTTCAGTTATTGGTTGATACACTTTGATAAAGATGAATGAGCAGACTTAATTACATGTAAACATTCTCTACACCATGCGCTATGGCTGTTTGCTGTGACGTGCATACCACGTGTCTGGGCTAGTCCAATCAGACGGCCAAACAGTCATTGTTCTCGTTCGTCATTGGCTAACTCATGGTGACGTCACGGCAAACAGCCATTGCGCATGGTATAAGTGTAATAAGCAACAGATTATAAATTAAATTTACCTCTTTTGCCATGGCATCAGCAGCACTTGCAACGGAATAGATTTTGATAGCTGCCCAAATCATTTCCACTGACCGAATAACGTAGTACAGTACGTGTACCGTTTTTATATTCCTAGAAGCGAATGTTACAATGTACAAATTCAAACAGGCCATCATCCCAAGGCCAGCAATATTAACTGTTAGGATAAAGGCAAACACATCTTGGATTAGTGCAGCTAATTCATACAACTTCTTGTATTGAAAACGGTGGTCCTTTAACTTTTGAGTTAAAGGAGTTTGTGAGGATAAGCACGCACCTAGTTCAATATTTAGGGCTGCGAAAGAAGCAGCACACAAATTAGCAACAACGGTGAAAAATGTTATGCTAAAAACTTCGGCAGCATAAACGTTTGTAGTCACGAAAAGGACACCATAGGTGACATTGCCGGGTTTAATAAATTCAATAGTGAGTGATAACATGAGAGTCAGGAAAGAAACAACGAACTGCGGCAAGGTAAACTTCATGAAAAAGTTATGCTTTTTAATACTTGCACTGGCGGAAAAAGCGTTTCCAAGAAACGCGAGTAGTTTAACAATACGTTTTTCGTTTAGAAACCAAAAAATAAATACAGACAGTGAAAATGTAACAGTCGTAACACGTTTAAGGTGTATTAAGGCCCTGTCTGTGGCACTCACGTGTAGGTAAATTAACCTATCCTGTAATATTTGATTAACTATGAATGAAATTGTAAGCAGAGGGTGGATTAGTCTATACAATCGAGAAAATACAGTGCCACAGATACCAGGCTGACTTAGTCCGTTTAAACTGAAATTCCATGACACAAATCCAAACAGCTTTCCCACAAAAAGAACTGGCCGACAAATATTATAGATTACTGAGTGACCATCGTCAATTCTTTGTGTTCCAGTTGGCAAGTTACGGGCCTCGACTGGAATTATGCTATTCATCTTTTAGCTAATTGCTTCTTAAAGAAAAAACATCCAAATGAGTGTTGCACTGAAGCTACTAGATGTTAGAACGACTAGTGTTGTACGACGCACCAGTGTGATTACTTGAGCAAACATTCTTAATCTTCATTTTATCGAAGCTTCCATTACCAGTAATTTACGATAGCAGTTTCCGTCGAGGTAAACGTTTCCTGCCTTTACCTGTTTCATGACGACAACGTGCTTAATGTTCATGCTATGTCTGGATAAAAGGCTTATGGATTTAATAATTTCCTTCTTATAATTATAATGAAAAGGTCAGCATTGATCTTTTATTTATGACATTTTAACGAATTCTTATATTAACAATATGGTCATTATTGTAGATGATGTTATTACAATTTTCGTTTTGCATACATAGCTACTGTCAGTGCACTATTCTTATAGTGTCCGCGGCCTATCTTGAGTTCGCCCCAGAACGAATACAGGTAATCGATTGTATGTTTTCGATAGCAGAGCACCTTGTTGATATCCTAGATGGTTACAAAAACAATGGCGGCCGTCAATGAAAGACGCTCCCTCCAGGAAGATGTCGCTGCTCATAAAATATCTGCAGGACTCAAGATACGCTGTATGCACAATACTCTCTGGAAATAAAATAATGAGCAAATGTGTCTGGCATTTTCTTAGCACTAGTGTGCCTTCTTGGTAGTACTTACGCATTACTTCATATTCATAGTAAATTTCTGTCAATGTTTGGTTTGACCCCTGATAACGATGTTGGCTAGTTACGCAATTTTCTTAAATGCTTTTTACCAACAACAATTGCCTATTAGCAGTGTTCTGTTCATCCGTGTATTTATTTGTCCAAACTGTGAAAACTTGAACACAGCTGATTCATGAAACTTGATAAATGGGAAACTGGATAGATAGATACTTGAACATCCACCAAACCCTTATAACACCAAATTTCTGGGAAAAATATGGACACAGTTCAAAATTTGAAATCCAACTTTAACCCGCAACAAGTTATACATTCTGATAGACTTAGGGAGATCGATTTGTGATGTTCTAAATTATACTCATTTACTCATAATTACCCCAAAATGAACATTTTCAAAAGCTCATGTGCTGTGGACGGAATCATTTATTTTGACGGATAACGTTTTCTGCCCTGTTCACATCATTCTCCAGTTATGTGGTGCTGTATTTCTACTAGATGAGTAGTGAAACAAACACACATATAGAAACACAGTACATCTTTTTTTTTTACAGTGTTCGTTTGTCTCACTGATAGTTTGCGTGCCAGTAGTCTCATGGGATATTGATGCATATATTGATAATCGGAAAACAGTAGATAAACTCTTGAATGCTACGAGCTTCAACGTTGCCAGAAAGGGGTTATCAATTTGATACAACAGCCTGGCTATTCCACCAGATGAACTATAATCTTAACTGCCATAAAGCGCGAATGGTTCATCACGGAAAAAAACTGCAAAGCTTGGAATGTTATACTGTATTCCAACAGTTGGATTTCGTAATTCATCATTGGTTGGGGTAGGTTGAGAGAACGAAATCGTAGGGGGGGATTGAGGCTTAATGGCGCGTCGACAACTTGGTCATTAGCGCCAACCTCAGTCACAGTGCAGTGGTCCGGGGTAGGGGAAACTACTATATTCAGCATCACATGCATGCACTGCACGCGCTCTTGCAAATTGGAAGTGACGTCGTAGGTCAAAGGTCAAACCAACACCCATGCAGGAAG
>JAHWFP010255661.1:0-14806 GCA_023313725.1 Lithobius niger
TTATCAGTTGCTGCGTTGATTACTTTTTGGCTTAGCCATATTTTTTTCTTCTGGCAGACTAAGCTACGGATGCAAATGTCACAGCAGCTGAGCGACTTACAGAAAAAGATTTGCCGGGACTATGTGCATTAGTAAGGCTGTACCGATCAACATTTTTTCTGCCCAACAGATTCCGATCCGATCAGCTACAAATCGATTGGTGTACTGATCCGATTTAACCGAACCGATCGCTACAGATTTTTAACCATTTTTTTTTTCTGGCTTACACAAACTTGTAGGCTAATGAAAACATTGGAATACATTTATTTTTACCCAAATAAAAGTAAAAATTTGTCCGTTATTAACTTTAACGTTATTAGCACCGGGGTTCGAGAATATTACGTAACCTTGTAACCTGGTTACTGAGGAAAGAGAAAAAATTAAGGAAATCGTGTTGGCGAGAAAGTTAAGAAGCCCTAAAGACAGATCATAGAATAAAACAAAAAGAATACAAAAAAGATCGCCAAGAACTACTAAAATTTTATAAAGTTTACAAAGTTGTAGTTCGTTTGTGTTCTGAAAAGCCGAAAATTCCCTTCGAATAAATTGACTGAAGTTATCAAATAATTTTTACTATGTAACAATGGATTCCCTCCTACCAAAAAAGGTAAAAAAAAAAAATAGGTAAATACGAGATATGAGGAAATTGGACGAAAATTTGAGGAAATAAAGGCCAAGTTACAAGTGCTGTTGCAAGATTACCAGAGTCTGATTAGCACAATGGAAAACATGTAAGCTTATCCTAAATTAAAACAGAAGGTAACAAACATGTGGAGAAACAGAATTTATTTATTGTCAAGGGCCTGGCAAAAATCGAAAATCTGCAGGTTTTTGTTCGCCGAACCGATTTTAACCGATCAGCCCAAAATCTGTTCGGTACAACCTTATGCATTAGCATCATTTTTGCCATCATGCACAGGACTGAAACCATTACAATCCACCGCTTGACATTGACAATGCCATCATCGAATGGGCTAAAACTTGTGGGGGAGGGGAGGGGGGGTGTTAGGTTAGGGAGACAAACAATTGTGAGTCAGGTTGCGGCAACCTTACATTTTTCAGGCCATTTAGGAAAAGAAAACAGCTCCAAAGCTGAAACTTCCACTGCATTGCACTTAAAATCAGAGCACAATGCTTCAATCCAGTCGCTTCTAGTTAGTAAGGTTGCCAAAGTACGGTCATTTTAGAACCAAGCATATCAAGTTGCCGGTTTGGCAAGATTATCTAAAATTGAAATTGTGAACTTCAGACAGATTTCTTCTCGCTATGCGGCTAGTGGCAACCAACATTCTGAGGGCAAGCTAAACATGATCCACCTTTTTTCGATTTCTATCTCGGGGAGGGGGGGGGGCAAAACTATACAGAGAGGGTCAAGATAGCGGTACTTGCTGGGTCATGAACAGTTGGTCATTTGGTGGTGAACCAATGAAGCTTCTTAGATTAAATATTTGGGCATTGAACATAATTAACGATAACTAAAGCAACCGTTCCGAATGTCAATCCAGTAGCAGTCGCTGCTTGGCCAGTAGACCTTACAAAGCACTCGCCATTTCACAATTTTGACTCGCCACATACCAAATACGTCTTGTATGATGAAAGGTTTCTCTAATTTATGCATTAACAAAATTGTGTAATTTTCTTAAACTCCAGTATTAATGCAAAAAATCCAGTTATATACCCCTTATAAATCTGAGCATAACGCCGCAAACCGTTCGTCTCTAACTTATACGGTTCCAGAGATACCCCTTTTTTAGTGGCATGCTCTGTAGCTAGTCGCCGATTTGGCGAGTAAGGCTAAATTCCAAGTCGCCAACTGTTGATTTCCACTCGCCAAATGGCGAGTAGCGACCGACATTGGGAAGGGTTGAACTAAAGGGAAGCAATTCCACATGTGGTTAAAACACAGCTTTTGCTTAAGCATTAAAATTAGTTGCGGAAAAGGAAAAGGGTCCACTTCCACAGAAGCTCCGAGCGCGTGAAGGTTAGACGGCTAAGTTTTTGGTTGAGTTTTTTGATGTTATGTAGTTAGCCGCAGCGAGCGCGACAGCGCGAGCGAGGCTCGTAATTTGGAAAAAAACTGACATCATTTTCGTGAACGGCGACCTTGATTTACCTTTTACACCAATGGCGATAGTACAACCTTCCACATATACAGATCGATGGTGGACGAGCTTGGAGCCGCTGTGGAAGTGGTTCCAAGGAAAATCATTGGCTGTGCTTCCACTTGCTATCACAGCCAAAGCTTGGGCATTTGGAAATTTGAACCTGGCAATGGTGGTAGGCTAGAGCATTTAAAGAATGGGACTTCGGCCACTGATTTGCACTTTTCAATAGCAAGTCAAATTTTTTTTTTACTGCCACGTGGAAAGAATTTTTTACGGTCAGGACTTGTGTTTGGATCCTGGTAACAGACTTACAGCACTTGTATTATTAAGTTCATGGGCCCGATGGCCCCACCGTGAGGGAAATAATAAACCAGTGAGTTTCAATTTCTTCAGCTTAGGTGATCACATTAGCCGGGCACTGTCCATCATAGGTTTATAGAATAACCTACTCACAAGCTAGGGAAACTAAAGGAAAAGCATAAAGAACCCCCCCCCCTCCAATAGCTTGTACCAGGCCACAGCAATCCTGTGAACGTCCCTGACAAAGTTGACTGTTAACTGTTATTCTTTATCGGGACTACAGCATTTTAACACGGAATCCCAGCACTGGGACTAGTGTGTTTGGGGTTGGGGTAGCGATTCTTTTATGGGTTTAATTCAAGAGTTCAAATTTAACCCACACTTCCAATCCGGTCATCAAGCAATAAATTAAAGGCCTAAATTAAAACGTGCGTACCGGCGAGAGGGGACTTAAAGAACCAGGATCTCGCTACCAGCGTTTTTCATTAATTTCACGCTATTAAGAGATATGAGAGTTGTCCAAACGTACGATCTAAAAACAAAAATTGGACGGTGGTGCAGCTCCATCCTAATACAAGTTTCCACGAACTTTTCGTATGTACGTTACGTTAGAGCGGGGACATAGGCCAAACATTTTCTATAGGCTAGTTTAAATTTAAGGTTGTAAACATTAAAAAAATGTATCGTGACGACACGACACGGTACGCCGTGCGCAAGTACTGATCAACAAAGTCACTAACTGGCCAAAAATACATCATATATGTTACAGCTTTTTTAAATTGGTTTCGTCCTTTTTTTTTTGGCTTTCGTTCATTGTTATACTCTACGCAATACAAATAAGAACGAAAACAAAGTAATACAGCTGTATGAAGTAAATACCAGCCGTGAATGGCGGCCGCAGTGTTGGAGTTTACGAGCCGAAAGCTTTGCATCGAACAGTAGTCTAAGATCAGACATTATAACTCACTCTTAATTATTAAAAATAAATCCTCGCACATTACAATTCTTACCATCCTACTTCAACAACGACTTACCAACCTAAAAACACGTAAAACCGACGAAGAACCGCCGCCAACGCCTACAGTTGGCTCTGCAACAACACAACATTAAAAATGGCGCGAAAAAAGGGAGCAAAAACGTCATACGCGTTGCATTAAAATAAAACCTTGTGCAAATCTCGCACGGTTTCTCGCGGTGCAGCTTAATACTAAGTGGGTCCACCCGGTCTACGTGTAATCGAAGCTCCCTGGTGTACCCCATGCCAATCATTATGGCGGCTGCCATCCCGTCCGTCCAGATGTCGTCCCGTTGTTTATGGCGGCTGCCATCGTGTTGCCTTCGTTTCTGACAGTTAGGCTAACTGTTTTAAAGGATTATTTACAAATGGCTGACCCTGTTGTGAGCCAAGAATTGGATTTTGAAAGAGTGTGTATCATTGAATTTCCGAAGAGTGCTAGTGCCAACGATGTTGTTGATATTTGTAATGAACTCCTAAGTCAGACTGGTGATAAGGATGGGTCAGGTAAACCCAGTGTTGAATATTTAATTAGAGAAGGACCTAATAGCTACAAAGTCGTTCTTAGGACAATAGTAATGTGTAAAAAAATAACTACTAATGGTAGAGTGCTTTTCAAAGGAGAATCGTTGCCGATTAAACCATACCCAATCAAAACTATTAAACCTGGAAGAAAGGAAAACTATAGACGTTGGACATGGCTGACATTGAGGGGATTACCTTGTTATATTAAACGTGAAGCTATCGCCAGTACATTGTCAGATTATGGTCAGATACTGCATATCGAGCCTGAGAGTGTGGGGGATTTGGGGGTTCTCACTGGAGCATATAGAATCAAAATGTATATGGATAGAAATGTACCAAACTTGTTCCTTATTGGGAATTGGAGGATTACTGCCCTTTATAAAGGAGTTGAATTACTGTGTAGAAAGTGTGAATTACCAGGGCACTTAGCATGGCAGTGCACCACTGCTCCTTGTAGTAAATGCAGAAGTTGTCTACATAATAGTGACGAATGCACAGGTCGTCGCTGGGAACGACGTCAAGTACCAATTTCGGGCAGTGAGGCATCGGTGGAGGATGGGCAGGAGGAAAGCCCATCTGATAGTGCTATTGTTCATACTGGAGGCATTGTCGGTGAAGCTTCCAACTTACTTGGTTCTGTGTCGACAGGTGGCAATTTGAGTGGTAGTGAAATACAAACTGCTCATAATAAGAATATTAAATCGGCAGAGAGGGCAAAACCAATTGCAGGCCAGGAGAAGCAACCTGTGTCTGTTGAGCATACTGGAGATGCTGCCTACCGCGAAACTCTTTACTTTATTGAATGGCCCGAGTTAGAAGATAAGGAAGCAAACCTAACTAATGAATCTAAATTTACAGCTGTTAAAACACGATCATCACGCAAACGTTTTTTAGAATCTGAGCTGGAGAATGTTGAACTGCACAAAAAATCTGACACCCTTCCGAACCAAAGGCAGGGCTTTAGTGAACAACACTCGCAACAGGAAGTTGCTTGTGAAAATCTACTACAAAAAGAAGTCGAAAATTTTGTGAGGATGAAAAATCCAAATTGCCCCCTCAAAACGTTGATGAAGATGAAAGTGAGCCCCACCAAGCGCAGTCTATTAGTAATAACCTGAGTGATTTTGGTGACAATAAACAATTCAGGATGCCAATGGAGATTGGTGACTACCAAGAACACGTGGCGGCACACCTTGCACACCTTCAAGAACCTACTGCTGATCAGATAAGTAAGACGTGTGAAGAGGATAAAAATTTACAGCTTGGGAACGTAACAGTTAAAAGTGCTTCTGAGGAAAATTTGTGTCCATCATTTCTATACCAGGAATTTGACCCCACAATTGTTGCTGATGTTTTTCGGAGTAGCAGCCTTGGTGTGACAACCGCGCACAGCCTAGAAGCTGAGGCGGATTGCGAAAGTGAAACTAAATGCATGACTTCAGAACGACCCTCACATGATGAAACTGTTGTTATTGTATGTGATTATTGTCAGGAAATCTTTGCTAGTGGTGAAGAAGCTGATTTTTGGGACCATTTGAGTGAAAAGCACCAGAGAGGGCCGAAAGACTTTGAGACTGAATCCGAAACAAACACTGTGAAATGGAAATGTACTGAACCTACTAGTGACGGAGGCAGAAAAAAAATCTCCTGTTGAGAAAAGGTTAAACTCACGAAAGCGAGACGAGTTAAGAGCTGCAGGACTGGACCTTAGCCCTATATCTTTTGCTTTTGGGAAAACCGAGTGTAATAGTAGAAAGGCAACAAAAAGTTTGCTTGAACTGAAAGATGATGCAAAGGACTAATACTTGATTGTGTTCCCCACCCCTATCTCCTTTTCCCGATGGCGGATTCTTTATTCTCTGTTGCTTCCCTAAATGTGCGGTCAATTAAATCAAGATTTAAAATAAAATTGGCTGCTGATTTGATACTGCACTCTGAGTGGGACATTATTTGTTTGCAAGAAACACACTTTACGGACCTTGGTGATACACTAGATTTTAAGAAACTGATGGCCCGCGGCACATGGAGGTGGCATTATGGTACCACCGGGAGTAAGGGACTTGGTATTGGTGTGCTCAACCCTAGAATTTGCATTAAGAACCATCATGTTGGTTTTGATGGACGAATCCAGTTTGTTGACGTCCTCCTAAATGACACCGAAATGCGTATTCTAAATGCTTCTGGACCAACTATCCAACGTGAAAAGCAGAACTTTTTCCTTAGAATTTATCCATACACTAAATTTCATGGCCCAGTTTTTGTTGGAGATTTGAACACCGCCCTTGAGCCAAAGATGGACCGCGAGCGGAACAGAACAATCGTCAAAGAAAATGATACTGCTGGCTGTTTCTTACGCAAGCTAATTTGTGATGCTGGACTACATGATGTTTGGCGGAACTTTTACCCAACTGTGTCAGGCTTTACTCACCGGGGGTCCTTTTGGACGCGCACGCTTGGACTATGCTTTGGTTTCTCGTTGGGCCATTAAAAGGGCTACTGATGTTTACGTCCAAGACATTTCGTTCTCCGATCATGATGCCATCTGTGTTAGATTTAAATCTGTATGCAGTCATAAGAGTTACCAGGGACAGTGGAAATTAAACGTTAGTCTTCTGAGTAAAGACAACATGAAACATGAATTTCAAGTAGAGTGGGAAAAGTGGCTACAAGAATTACACGAAAACATCCTTGATGCTTGGGAGCAAGGCAAGAAAAACTTTAAGTCCTTTTTTATGAAATTTTGGCGACTTGTTCGTGAAAACGAAGCAAAAGTACTCAAGCGAAACGAAGACCTTCTTAATGTGCTTAAGAAAAGTTCGCCAGCAGCTGATTTTGAAGATTCTATCCGTATCGTAAAAAATAGAATTGACGCCCTCCGGCTTCGGCGTTTGGAGGGAGTCAAGATTCGTTCACGTTTTAAAGACATTCTAAACGAAGAGAGTCCTACCTCACGACTTCAGAATGTTGAGAATGAAAATGATGAAGGCAAGAGAATTGTGAAGCTCATTACGCCAGCAGGTGATGAAGTTTGTAACGACAAGGAAATACTCGATGAAGTGACCAGCTTTTTATTTTGTTGTACACAGCTGAGGATATTGATGACAAACATGATGTGGAGATGATCAGCTCCTTGCCATCCCTATGTGAAGAAGACTCTGATAAACTTGACGGGGGGTTTAACCTTTTTGAACTCACTGAAGCTTTGAATTCCATGGAACCAAATAAGACTCCTGGGTGTGATAGGCTCCCAATGGAATTTTATAAGGAATTCTGGGACCTAATTGGACCTGTGTTGGTGACAATCTTTAATGCTTTTAAGTTTGAAGGTCAAATTTTGTCTTCTATGCGTAAAGGAATTATTGTCCTTATACCAAAACCAAGAGCCAACCAGTGTTTGATAAAGAATTGGCGGCCAATAACTCTACTTAACACCGACTATAAACTGTTGGCTAAGGTCTTAGCAAACCAACTCAACAGAGTAATTAGTACTATTGTGCACGTTGATTAATCCTGTTATGTGCCTGAGCGTCGAATGCAGGACAACCAGTTACTTATTAAGAGTATGATTGACTATGAGATGACACAAAATTCACCTTTTGTGATTATTTCCCTCGATCAAAGAAATGCTTTTGATCGAGTTTGCCATCAAAAGTTATGGAAAATTTTACTCCACATGAACATGCCTGAAAGCTTTCGCAACTCTATTAAATTTTTGTATGAGGACATTGATAGTACTGTGAATGTAAATGGTCGATGCACGAAGTGGATTCCAGTTACTCGTGGAGTTCGTCAAGGCTACCCTTTGTCAGCAGCCGTGTACACGCTCTACATTGGAGTGCTTGCTAATGCGATCAGAAAGAACAACAAGCTCATTGGTGTTCGTGTCCCTTGCTCCAGCGAAAGTAGGAAGATTGGCCTATTTGCTGACGACATTGCACTCTTTCTAAAAACGTTTTGGGAGCTGTACACTGTATATCAAGTTGTAAATGACTTTTTGAGTTTCTCAGGAGGACTTTTAAATTTGGAAAAATCCGTTGGCCTGACCATTGGACAGTGGAATGAAGAGGATTTGCACGCTTTCCCAGTCGTATGGAATAACAAATCAGTAAAAATTTTGGGTTTGCACTTCTCCCCAGATGATTATGGAAGAAACCACAACTGGAAAATTTGCAAAGCAAAGGTTTTACAGAAGCTCCTTGACTGGAAGAATTGTGGTATGTCTTACAAACAAAAAGCACATATGATTAATACCTTCGTTATTTCATCTGTTACTTTTGTAGGGTGCATTTTCCCACCTGATAACGAAACCATCATGGAACTTGAGCGAAGATGTTTCCAGTTTTTTTGGGGAAAATTTGGCAAAGAACGCTGAGAACGCTTTGGCAAAAATATGCCTGAGAAAGGAGGTAAGAATGTTCCTGACATTCTGTCGAAAGTTAAAGCTGCCGTAGCTGGACTGTGTATTCGCTTCCTGACCAACGATAAGATTACCTGGAGAGGATATGCAATCTTTTATCTTGGGTTTGCTGTCCGTAAATGGACAACTGAGTATACTGCAAGCAAATTCTTACATGCCGAAGTTTCAACCAAGTATTGCAGTTTTGTTAAGCAAATCTTTCAAACTATTCAAAGTTGTGACCCCGATTTTGACCCATTGACTGAGCCCAGGGGCGTAGCGAAGGCCAAAAATTGGAGGGGGGGAATCAGACAGATGTGCCGACCTTTCCCTAGAAGCTAGGGGGTCTGGGGGAGCGTTGTTAGCTCCCCCAGTGAGGTCCGGGGCTGAGCCCTGGAAGCTTTTGGTTTATCGTAATTTCCTTAGCCATTTTTGGTCATTTTATGCAATCTGCCAGCACAATTGTAAACCTTTCAATTCATTTCATTAAGTGGCTGACATGCTCGACCATTAACACTAAACAGTCATAGGAAAACATAGCAACCCATAAGACATGTGTCTGCGTATATCATTCAACCCTGGTTACGAGTGCCCATCTATTTCTACTACTCTTGCACACATTATTGGTGACGTTCCTTACTATCGCGATATTTTTTGGGGACAAATAAAAAAATAAGTAGTATGCCTTATTTTACAAAATTTTATCAACGAAACCAACCAAGAGTGGAAGGCTTTTTTTTTACGTTT
Source organism: Lithobius niger (assembly GCA_023313725.1). Lineage (NCBI taxonomy): Eukaryota > Metazoa > Arthropoda > Chilopoda > Lithobiomorpha > Lithobiidae > Lithobius > Lithobius niger. Next base: position 9,128 of record JAHWFP010255661.1, read on the forward strand.
TTTAAAATCTGTATTTTATAAAACGTGCGCCAAAAAACTTCGTTTATCATGATACAAACTTTTACACTTTATATTTTGTTTTTCTTTCCCTTTTCTTGTATTCCTTGCATTTTTTTCTTGTCTTTGTGATCTAACATAATTTTATTCTGAGTGCGAAGATTAGATATCAATAAATGGTTTAACACTACTACGAAGGGTGCTGACTGCAGTTACGTTTCACTTCAACAACCGGATATAACAAATAATAATAATAATAAAAAACAACGCAACGAAATGATTGCATGCACCAATGGTGGAATGCCGCGTGCTGCGGGTGAGTTTTTGACATGTGGGTGGTCCTGTAACCAGGGCGTAGACGTTTGGGTTAGGTTAGGTTAGGCTGTAACATAAGAATTTTTTCGCCCCTAGCTCATGGTTGCTGCTTTTTATAGACAGGTCTGGCTGAAACAGATCTACTTCACCTCAAACGAAAAATGGTAGAATCACACCGTTCGCACAGTGTCTCCTTTGCCGAGTAGTGTTCTCATTCCAACAAGAAAGGCTGCCAAGCTTCTAGTCCCAACAATCGCGATCACTCAGTCGAAGCTAAATATCACAATTCCCCCCCCCCCTCCCTGCAGAATACTGTAAAATCAACACCTAAAACACCCCAAAACCAAAAAAAAAAAATCGTGGTTCTGAAGAGATGTAATTTAATAAAAGCAAGCACCTTTAAGTTCAAAATTTAGTTCATCCACTTAAAGAAACTGCTAGTGAAATGATACAATCTTTAACAATAAACAGAGGTACATTAATGAGCGATTTAAAAATTGTATCAAGTTTTCTTTTTTCTTTTCTATTTTGATTTTTATGATGACAAGAAGTACAAATTACTTGTTTGTGTCAACAAAAACAAAGTCGATGTCTAACCTAAACATAGAAATCGAATACAAACTGGTTGTATTATATTTCTCGTAACAAATAAAAAGGTTAAGCTTCACGCACAGTGTATTCCCGATTCACCGAACCCCGTTTTACCGAATCAACAAATTCTTAAAAAATTTAGTATTGAAGAAGTTAAGATGCATTCCTAATTGGGAGGCATTTTGGATTAGATGCGGTATCTGATGTTATATGTTTAGCCACAGCGAGTGCGGTAGCATAAGAAAGGCTCGTCATTTTGGAAGAAAATATTATTCGACAAAACGGGATTACAAGGCAAATGATAGTCAAGTTAATTATGGGAAAGAAAACAATATTAAAGAAGTTGTTGTGATTTCAATAAGACCGGTAATTTTTGGTCATTGTGCCGATTAAATAGTTTATGTTGCATTCGAGTACAAAAATTATTGCACGTACTACTCTAGCAGTTATTGTTGGCCAATTGGAAATAAGCCATCAGCGAAAATTATACCATAGAATAATGTAGTACAGTAAGCCGTCTTTATGCACTTACGTTTCATTCCAGTGACGTGCCTCGGATTCGAACTGGCAGTCCAGTCCATCACCAGATCCCTGGTATAAGGATGACTTACTGTCTGTTTATTTAATTATTGCCGCCATCATTAATTTAATTCATTTTCTCCCTCTGCTTAAACCTTCAACTAGATCTGCCGATTTTTCTTGTTTTTTTTTCCTAGCTTTGGCCACTATAAATGGGTTTTCAGGTGCTCCAGCAAGCTTCAGCCTTACTTTGGTGCCGCTGTTGCGTCTCCTTTCCTGTATTTTTCGGTAATCGTCATCAAACGTTTCTCTCTGCATTTTAAACACACTGACTGAACACACTGAATGAATGACCCTTGGTTGGGATGTAGTCGCTAGAATAGGGGAAGTGCCGAATCCGTTTGAGGGTGTGGAGGGAGGGGAAGTAGGTACAATAATTTCCTCGTAGGTGGGTTAGAAACCCATTAAATGTCAGAGATAATGCTGCCTGAAGAAATTTAATATACCGTCTTTTTCCTCATGTGCGACTATTGTATTGAAAGCAAGTACGTGATATACCGTAACGTAGTTTTGGGGGAAAAAAAGGTTTTCAGCAACACATTTTTGCCGACGAGGCTCAAAATTGCCGACTTTTCGTGCAACTTGCCAACATTGCAGGGGGGGTCCCCCCCTCCATAACCCCACGTGCCAACGCCCCTGACTGAGCCCTTCAAAATGAAAGTTATGTATCCCATATTTTTGAAAAATTGCTTTGACGCAAAGGTAATGATAAAATATCCGAACCATCCATGGGAACTTGTTTGGAAGCGGACGGATCTACCTGGAATGACTTCGGCTGCATCCGATTTGAACTCGAGAATTGTTCAGGAGCAGGAGATTAATAATGCTCAGCTCTTTCAGTGAAGATTGATCACTTCATCAAGGTGTTCGATGTGTCCTAATATTACCGAAGACCTTGAACACATGTTCTTCGAGTGCCCAAATGCATGGATGGTGTGGGGTTGGTTGTGTGGAGTGTTTGGTGGGATCACAATTTCAAAAAGTACAGCTTTGTTTAGCAAACCCTTGCCTGTTGATAAACTTGAAACTAGTATTATTTTGTACATGGTGAGTGAATGCCGTATGATAATTAAGAAAAAAAAGAATGGATCATATTCAGAGAAATGCTAAGAATTTCGTTGACTACGTGGGCGATTTCATTGACTGTGTGGGCAAGCGTGCCATCGCTGCCATTGGTACCGTTTACCACGAGAAGTTTTCTGTAAACGTTGGGCTGCTGGTGAGCGCATAAGTAAGGTTGTCGGAGACTCTTTTGAATGTGTGTTATCTTCCCCCTAGAGTGTTGGTGAGGTCCCTCTGTTTTGGGGTTGGGAATTATAATTTGGATGCCCTTAATTTGCTGGCTGTTTGCGTCTATGTATATGGGGCTTTTGAAGTGGTTCAATGTGTATTGTAGAATGTTGATGCTTGATTTATATTGGGATGCCACCTGTGGTTTGTGGTGTGGTACGCTATCCTTTGTAATTACGTGCTTTACTTTTTGATCACTCTGGTGGCTGGGCTTAGATTTCTGAACTGGTGTTGTTTTGCTTACCTGTTTTTGTTTTTATGTGGTTTTTGCTTTTTTGTTCATACCATCTTGACCGGGATTTATTTTGCTCGTGGGACGTGTGTCCCGTTTCAGTCGGGGCTGGCGGCGGGGAGCCTCTTTAGGCCACGCCAAACTCTGTCGCCAGCACCTGCAAAATAGTATCCCATAATCTCAAAGCGGAGGCATCGATGCTGGCTGCGCATTAAGCCGTGAATCTGCTAGTGCGTTACCATATATCGTCCTAGTTGCAACCAACGATTTTAAGCAACAATGGTTTGAACAATCAACACTGGTCCTCAGATTTATTGTAAAAGCTTGGACGAACTAAAAGCTGAACTGTAACGAAGGTTAAAATAAGCAAACATTTACGTTGCCGTGGATTGCGTAAGAATAAAGGGATGCACCTTAGATGATGGTACGCAACAATACGAGCATTCATGACCAAACGGTTTTTTTTTACTAATAACCAAATAATAAAATGTTTCGTGTTCTGCTGTTTTAGCAACAGTGACCTTCAGAGGTTTCTGAACGAAGAAATGTGAATGTAAACGAAAAAAGCGAACGAAAAAATTTTTCAATTTTGCTGATGTAATGGCTAATTATTTATAGACATAAAATTCCTCAAAAAAAAAGTAGGGAAAAACAAAACAACTAAATGAGATTGAAGAAACTTAAGCATGTGAAGAATGGCCGTACAATAAATAAACTAATAAATAATAATAATAATAATAATAATAATAATAATGTTTATTTTTCAATTACAATACAATGCAATTCTCGAAGTTACAAAAAATAACTTGTATGAGTTTACAATGAAATAGTTATTGGTAATTAGATTATTATGCATTACAAGAAGCTCAGCTGTAATGTTGTGTAATAGATTTATAGATTACAATTTTTTTGGTATTATTTTTTTAGGTATTTAATGGTATTCCTGCAATTATTTTATGTGATAGATCTTTTTTAAAATCTTGTAGTCTTGAATAGTGCAACATATTTTCTGATAATTCGTTATATAGTTTTGGTATATACCATTCTTTCCTTCTTTTTCCATACTGATTTGCCCATTTTGGTACAGTGAATCTCTCCTTATTTCCCTTTCTTCTTTTTAATATTTTATTATATTTTTTGTATTTGTTACAGAAATAATTTTTTGTTAATATGACAAAATTTTTTAGATCTTTTATTTTCATAATTTTATTTTCTTTATATAAAGTTAAGGTTATTTTTTTTAATATTGTCTTTAAACATTATTTTTACCATCTTATTTTGTATTTTTTGTAGTCTATCAACCAAATATTCTGGTGCATGACCATAAATCTCCAGACCATATCTTATGTTACTACTTATCCATGCATCATAGATAATTTTTTTTTGTTTTTTCTGTAGTACATTTTTAATACTGTATATTTTTGGTATGATTTGTCTTAATTTTTTAATTAGTCCCAAAATATGTTGTCTAAAATTCCAATGTATATCTACTTCTATTCCTAGATATTTTGTTGACATTTTTTTTTCAATTTTAACACAGTCCTTCTCACAACCCATTATATTCATTTCAATCAGATTTTTGCAATTTCCATTATGTTTTTTTATCCAGATTTCATTTTTTAATTTCATTTTTGGTACCGTGATATCCATTTGTACAGTTTTTTCTTTGCTAATGAACAATTCATTCTCAATAAAATAGTCATTTAATATAATGAAATCATATTGTAAGTTAAACATCATATCTTCGTACTTATTATGTATAGATATTAATACTGTATCATCTGCAAATAGATATATGTTGGTTTTTTCTAAATTTACATCAATATCATTGGTATATATTAAATATAATAGTGGCCCCAGTACGGATCCTTGTGGAACTCCATATTTTACATTGTTCGTTATGCTATTTACCCCATCCATTTTTACAATTGTTTTTCTGTTTGTTAAGTAGCTTCTTAATATGTTGTATATTTTTCCTCTAAGTCCCAAATTTTCACATTTTTTAAGTAAAATATTTTTGTCAATCGTATCAAATGCTTTTTTTAAATCAATAAGTATTGCACCAATATACTTTCCTTGATTTAAACCTGTTGTTATTAATTCATTAACTTCAATTAAGAGATCTGTAGTACTTTTATTTTTTTTATATCCAAATTGTACTTTACTCCATACTTCACATTTCTCAAGAAAGCTGTAGATTTTATTTGCAAAAAATTTTTCCAAAACTTTATTGATTACAGATAATAATGGTATTGGTCTGTAATTATTTATTTCTTGCTTATTTCCATTCTTGTATATAGGTCTTATAATTTGTATTTTTAATTTGTCGGGCCAGAGTTCTTTATTTATCATTGCATTTACAAGTTTACATATTGCTGTTGATGTATTCTCTTTAGTATTTTTAATATGATGTGTGTGTATATTATCTACACCTACTGCCCATGTATTATTCAATTCTTTTATAATGTTTACAATTTCAATATTATTAGCATCTTCTATTACCATTGATCTTATGTTACTTTGTTTTTTTTCTTGAATTGCTTTTTTTATATTTTTGGAGAATTGCCCTTTTTTATATTCCTTATTCGCAGTTTCATTTTCTTTCTTTAGAATCGATATTTGATTTCCAAAGTTTTCATTAAATTCATTCACAATTTCAATAATATTTTTATCTT
>JAHWFP010255663.1:0-13293 GCA_023313725.1 Lithobius niger
ATACATTAATTTGTTGTTGTTGTTATTCAATAATTTTTTTATATGAAACATCTTTGCATGCTTTGTTCTAACTTTTTAGTCAATATAGCTTATGTGTTCATGAAATTTCCAATTCTGATCAGTTTCTACACCTAATTAGTAGAAATGAAAATTTGGAAAAGTGTTTTTTTTTAGTTTCTGTGTGCAAATGGATCATTATAAAGGGTAGGAAGATATTTTTTAAATAAAATTTTGCCTCCTTTTAATATCCATATGCAGTTTTTTCGGAAGTGTTGCTTGCTGAAAGTGTCATTTCTGAGGTTCAAAAATTACATTTTACTCCATTTTGGCCAGTGTTTTTTTTGTGTGTGTGACACCCCCTTCCCCCTTGACGGTGCTGGACCGTCCAAAAAAATCCATATGACCTCCCCCAATTTCCCTTCCCCCACGAGATGTTTTAAAATTCACAGTTAGCTGGCTGATGCCTCTTTTCAATAACAGCATGCAACAAAACTGTTCTGCAGATAAACAAACACAAATAGTTGGAATTGGTCTCTTGGTTTATTTCCCTCTTTGCTTACAAATGCAAGCCAATAAATGTTATTGGCCATTTCAAGGACGGCTCAATTGTAAATGCGTCGATTGTTACTTTTGAACGTTAAATGACGTTGCTCACAGACATGGGCTACTTTTTTTCTTTTAGCAAATTTTCTTCGGTCTCATCAGTAACCGAGCTGACACTAAGGCCTATCAAAGTGTCGTCACGGCGTTCCAAGACTAAGAGAAAACTGTTGTCATCACACGAGTCATGTGTGCACGGCCATCTTTCTTGGCTTCTCTCCCTCCCACCCGTGGGTTTGCTCGTGAGTCGAGGCGTTCCTCCTTTTAATTGGCCTCCCACTCGCCCCCAGGCCATTAAGGAATGAATTAAAAACGTTTTTTCTCCAACCTGACAAATGCATCGCTTGAACGCCATTCCTTGATCGACATTCTCGCAAACTCTCGTCGGCACGAGACCGGAAATACGTCAATTAGGCGGATGAATCGGTGTGAAGAAGAGAGAGACAGGGTGGGCGGTTCACTCCTATTACCGAAGGAAGTCTGCAGGCGCCAAAAAAAAGATAGAAAAAAAAAGGAGAAAAGGGCCTGTCTACATGGTGGAAAGAGTGCTCGACAGGATAAACACGGACGGGAGTCTTTGGCGCGATCAAAGCGACACCGCGTTCTGTCGCGCCATATCCGCCAATGAGAACCAGCCACTCGACTTCTCGAACGCGCTCGTGTTTGCACTCTTTTGTCAACCAGTGAGCGGATTTGCCACTCGAGCATATTTTACAAAGCTGTTATTGTCGTTGGTAGACTTGATCAACACGCTAAACATGCCTGTGTACTTTGATGCTGATCTTCACCACCACTTAAACCACCTCATAAAGAAACTTGTGTTTGTAAGGTAGGGATCGTCAAAGGCCTTCTTCGTCTCTCATTTATGCCCCTCAAGCTCAGCCATTAAAAGGACTCATTTACTCTTACATTTAGAAAAATAATTTTTACTTGCAACTACATAAACGCAAAAAGTACAATTAAAAAAATAGTACGAAAAGGGTGTTGCAGCAACAATTGCAGTTGCAGCTGCAGCTTTACGTTATCATTTTAACAGATTTTCAGGCAAAGTTGAAGTAGTGTATGGTCGTTGATGGATGTGCCAAGAGGATTACAAGGTTTCCAAGAAAGGAACAAGTAGAAGTACGAGCGTTCAGTAATAAACACTGAACGTGAATGAACGTGAATGAATGAAAACTTCCTGTCACTTTATCAGTAAGTGCCGCAGATAGATAGAGATAGATAGACGATAGATAGATAGACAGATAGATAGACGATAAAAATGAAAAAGGAGCTCTTCGAGATAAATGGTAAGTCGATTGTCACTGTTGTGTGAGACACCAACGCCACAAGTATTGACTTTTGGTGATAACGTTCATGGTTTGAAAAACGTCCCCGTGTACCGGCCGAAAGTAAAAGTATATTCAGTTAAAATGTACTAACGAGATGGAGTGTCCGACTCGCCGCTTTAGTACACTATCTCACTAGAACTACATCAAGTTGAATGTGGGCGCTATCCAGATTTTAAACACGGATCAGTGGTTGATATTGAAACCAATAATTTGTTCAGGCTTTGTAGTGGAGCTCACCTTTAACTGGAGGGTTATCAGCCCTTTAACTGTTAGTAATTTATTAGATGCATTAAAGCTATGGTCTTCTTTTACTTCTGGCAAATAGTCTACCTTTTGCTTTAAGGTTTGTTTACCTGGCCGGTTCTTGGTCTAGGACCTCCCAACCCCCAACCTGTGGGTGTTCATGTAGGCTGATAGCGTTCGCGATCTCCACTGAGTGGCCGACGTTAATGTAAACATTCAATCTTAAGTTTAAAATCCTCTCATATAACTCTTTTTCTACAGCACACTTGACGTTTTTGTTTGTAATCCTCTTTCGGGTTAATAAGGTATTTTTATTCCCAGATTTGTAACTTGTATTTCGACTGTCGGAGATTTTTGGACCTAATGACTGTCGTTGTAGGGCCTCGTGATTGAGTAAATTCATGTTAAGCTTAAATGCAACGATCTATTTAAGGCATGTACTGTCATGATACAGCACATTACGAATATCTCTGCACTCGTATCTCTTTCCAGTTTGCTTGTTGTGGTGAGCAGCGTCTTTTCACCGCTGTTTTCAATTCACTGTATCTCCTAAAATTTTAGGTGTACGAAAGTTTCCGAGTTTTGATATTGTACTCCTGTAAGTTAATGTCAGCGTATTCCACTATTTAGTTAGTACGGCTGAGCCCTCAACCAAAAGCTTTGCTGAGATAGCATACATTTTACCTTACCAAAGTGTAAATGGAAGTTTGTTGTAGCTTGCAGGAAGCAGTATTTGTTGCTCTCCTACAGGTCGGCACATAGCCTTAGTATTTAAGGGATCGCTCGCTCGAAAGCATTGTCTTCCATCACTGCCTGTCGTAGCCAGAAGTTATGAAGGTTTGGTGTTCTGCGTTTGCGTCCAAGGACGATTAGAATGGGCGGCAACTTCGAATGTAGCAACGGGTTAGGGTCGTGTAATTTAAAGTTAATATCGGATAATCCCAATTGAGAGAACCTCACCGCTTCTTGGAGACTCGAGCAGAGACAATATTGTCATGGTTCAGTATCCATCTTAAAAGTGGAATTAAGTTCAAGCTGAAGTTAGAAGTTGAAACTAAATATTTATTTCTACTTCAAAAAAAATATCGAGTACATACCAAGGCAAGATAACCATGACTGTTAGCACTTCATGACCGGATGAGTTTGACACCTGCTGATTATTTGTAAAGACGTCTTCAACTGCAAATAAATACCACGAATGTTCTACAAACAAGCGAGTGCGCACTCTTGGTTTTGAGCCAGGTGGCAGCCTTTCAACGGAGTACGGGGCTACCAGCCAGTTAAGGTTGCCTAGGGAACTCCGTGAAAGTCACACTCCTTTATAGCTTAAGCTTGAAAGTTTGACTTTCATTGTTGCTGTTAGCAACACCTGATGTTTAAATATTGTCAAGAATTACCCTGTTATGGATATGTGGTTGGAACCCCCCAACCCCCCCCCCAAAAAGAAAAAATTGTGAGATTTAATATGCTCATGGTCCTCTCTGCTCCCACTGCAAATGACCACCGTCTCATTTGCTGCTTGATTGTTTTGTCTCACTCAGTGACCTGTGTGTTTGTTAACTTTGTAATTAAGAAATTAAAAATTACAATTTTCTCAATTTAGTGTTTTGCTCGCCTGATGAGATCCCGGTGGAGTTCGAAAATTCGCTATAAATTGTCTAACGAAGTGCAAGGTTTCCATGTCAACCTGGAATATTCAATTTGATGTTCATTGCCTTGCATCCATTCTTCAAACTGAAACTATACTATATGTTGATTGGCTGTTGCTACTGGATAAGTCGTAGATAAGGTTCAGCAATTTTGGTCAACTAGCTGTAAATAAATAGAAGCTTTTATTTGTTATTTTCAGCTAGCTGAAGCATCATACAAAATGGCATGTCTCCATGCCTCCATCCTGTTTTTTTAATAGACACACGACCCTCACTAGTGACATTTCAGCTAAGTAACCGAAGTTGCAGAATCTTACCCATGAATTATCCAATAAGAATCCAGCCGACAATTTCTAAGAGTGAAAGCACTGAAAGCCAACACGTATGGTGTGGGTGCCTCACGCAACAGTAACACAGATTTACCACTGCATTTTTTTTTTGTTGAGCTACTTTTTCACTTCTTGCTGGGTGCATTCAATTATGAAAGTGTTCGTTTCCATGGCAACCAAATGTGCAGCACATCAATGAGTCTAGATGTCTGTTCCTTTGCCCTCGGGCGTTCCATCAGGTGAATTTTGGATGAGCCTTCAATGAAGCGCTGACGCAAGAAATCGCATGTTTTACGTGAAAAAAAGCCTGGGGAAAGAGGAAAATCGTGTTCATGCGAGATTTAGCAAGGGATAAGAATAGAATATTATTCAACAGGATGAGATGGATATAGTGCTCGGAAATCCTCTCGGCAGGAAGGAATGAATTACACAATGCTTCTGATTTTATCGCCTCTTATCTACGTCAGATAGTCTTACGGTATCAAGTTGAAGAAGAATGGTTGTTAAAATTCGTATAGGTTTTCATTCAATTTAAAAGTGAACTATAATTTAGACATGAATGCGTTTTAACCTTTCTTTAAGGCATAGACTCTCACCCAACCATACATAATAATAACATAGTGAAATGAGAAAATTTCCGAAGTCTTGTTACAAATAAATTCATCAAGATCTTTCTCCTGACCTTATTGGCCGTTTAATTACGACATTCTTAACTGGCAAAGTTCTTTGGCTATAAATAGACATAACGCATTTTCGAAAAACACTAGAATTGAACCTACTCGAAAATTACATCCTCGTTTTCGAGCATTAAGGACCCCATCGTTGCAATGCACTTCCAAACGAATGTCTTATTCCCAAACGAAGGAAAGAACTGCTTCTTGTGAATCGAAAGTGCCTGGCTAATCTTAATGTTGGGCCAATCCCCAATGAATAGGTTCGGTGGATGCCAGTCTGGCAACTCGAGGGGCCAATTAGCTGTGCATTGATGCTAATTGAATCCAAATCCTAAGCTAATCAAATAAATGAAGCAGCTACCAACCGTTGCTTGTAATCCAATCTCGTTTCCGTTTTTGTAAGATTTCCATATTCAAGAGCCAAAAAATGCAGCCACCATCGCTGAGGATTTCTTTTCAAGCAACTATTCAGAAATAAAAGTGGCAGCTGTAGGCTGAGTGTGACAGAATTAATTTCTTGGGTCCATCCAGAATTTAAGGATGAAGAGAAGAGAACGTGCCTTTCACTAACGACCAAGAAAATGGGGAATGATATTGGTAGGCTTAAAACAGCTTTAGAAAATGTAAAGTTATGCTCGGAAGCAAACGTTATGCAAATAACAGGATAGAGGGTTTTCCTTCATTAGCAGTCACGTCTATTTTAGGACATATTCGGGCATTCCAAGAGGTACCTGTGGTGTCTTGCACTCATTGTCAATATAAATAGCACCAAACAGAGATAGGAGACGGAAGGCCAACAAGTTTAACAAGATCATACACGGGAGTGTGACGTTTCGGATATTCTGCTATTCGTTATCAAACATAATTTTTTTTAAAGCAAGTGCTTTAAGTCATGGCAGGAACACTAACAAAACACTAAAAACTTTGCTGAAACGTGAATCAATCAAAACAGCAATCTTAAATTTAACACAAGAAAAAGAACCTAAGTCAGACACAAAGGAATGACAATGAAACCCCAACCTCTACAAGCAAAGCAGGCAGGAAGTGGAATTTCAGAATTTGTGTGTGTGCGTTTGATATTTAAGACTGCTGCTTTTATTGTTTCAGTTTCAGTGAATTCATTAGTGTTCTTTCCTTGACTTAAAGTATTTGCTTAAAAAAAAATATCCTATTTGATAACGAATTACAGAACAGATGAAACGTCGCACCCCAGTCTATCATTATGTCCATCTCCTTGGATTTCGTCTCCTGTCATCATCGATCGTGGCACGTGAAAGATACTAGGAATTTCTGGTTGGAATTATCTATGTAAATAGTGCTGCGCCATGGCTTCGGCTGGGAGCGTGAGTAGAGGCACTGCTACTTTATGGATTCGTTGTCCTGCTCATTAAATAAAATGTTCTAGTTTAAAATAAGTGCTTCGATTAAATACAATAAAAAGGGTTTTTAACTCATTTGTCAATCCAATTTAGAGCAAAAAGCAAGGAAAATGTCCTAAAAAATATTTCCTAAGGAAATGGTATTGTCTTGCACAACGCAAGTATTGTACCTTTGGCAATTATACGTTGGCTCTTCTTCATTCCCGTAGAGACATCACACCGAATTCGGTTCTAGAGAATTGATCAAACATAACAAATCAGGTAAACTACCATAAAGGGACAGCACAGCATTACGGTTTTGCTATTTCGAATGGAATTTGTTGCAAACTTACGTGTCAAATCGGTCACAATACACATGGCGCAGCAAAAACTCCATATTATAAATTTAATAGCAGGGTCCGTGCATGCTGTACTGCTTGACAAGACAACCTATTAATTGTGGAGTTCCTCAAGGATCAATCCTTGGACCATTATTGTTCCTAATCTATGTTAATGAGTTGCCAGCTGTTTCCAATTTGCTTGCAATTCTTTTTGCGGATGACACTACTTTATATCTCTCAGGCAAAGATTTAAAAAATCTTGAGAAAACCATAAATGCTGAACTTAATAAAATTTCTGATTGGTTTAATTTGAATAGATTGTCTCTCAACATCGAAAAGTCGAACTTTATGATTTTTAGAATCCGACAAAAATCTTGCAACCACATGCCTAATTTAGTAATAAATAAATGCAAATTAAAGGAGGTCTCAAACATTACCTTTTTAGGCCTAAAACTTGACCCACATCTTAATTGGAATCCCCACATCAACTTCATGTCCAACAAAATTTCTAAAGCTGTTGGCATCTTACATAAACTAAGAGACGAGCTACCTACTAAATGTTTTACCCAACTGTATCATGCAATTATTCAACCGTATCTAAATTATTGTACACTTGTTTGGATGAACACGTCAAAAACGAATAAATTACGACTATTAAAACTTCAAAAGAAAGCTGTCCGAATCATTTTGCATCGACCTTCAAAAGACCATAGTCTCCCACTTTTCTTTAAACTGAACATTCTTCCTATTCATGATCTTATCACTTACCGAAGTGGTGTCTATATTTATAAAAACAGACACAATCTTGTAAAGTTCAATTTTAATGTTCATAGCTATCCTACTAGAAACATGCTAAAATGTCACCAGACCTTTAGTAGAACTACTAGCAGCAAGATGTCTTTGGTTGGTCAAGTATCCACCATCTGGAATGCCATTCCTCCTGACATAATCCAGAGCTCAAGTGCCCATAGTTTTAAAAAAAATTATTTTAAACACTGCCTTACCAATGCCACATTACTAACCTGAAAATTGAATTCCATTTTTCTCCATTTACTTATATAATTATAACGTTTTATTCTGCATTTAGATTCTTTTTTTTTTACATTGTTTAACGTCATTTTTTTAGGTGTTTTCTGTTTTTTTTTTACAGTTCTTTGCATAGTTTTATTTTTTTTCCTATTTTTTCCATTTTCCGAATAATTTATTATGTAATTTTCTTTAATTTTTTAACATTCGCCTATGTGTGATTGCACTATTGTGCAATTAACTATTATGTATGTATTTTTTTTATTATTATTATTTCATTGTAGTCATTGTAGTCATTTATTCAATTTATTTTTGTACTGGGCTCGTAAAAGACCTTGGTCTTCAACCCACTATCAATGTATTTTGTTTTAATTATGTTTTAAATAAAGCCCGTCTTCTTCTTCTTCTTCTTCTTCTTGGTGGGGTAAATTTCCGAGACCCTTGTCCTCCCTGCTTTTATCGCGGTTGAAACATTTACCTGTGTTTAACTGAATGTTACGATACCATATAATAATAATAATAATAATAATAATAATAAAATAATTTGTCAACAGGACTGGCAAGGGTCGCTGACTGTCAGCCTAAAAGGGAAGAGCATTGCCTATATGTTGGTAAAAAGTAGGTTTTTCAAAAGTAGAAAAGCATGCTAATGAGATAAAAAAAAAAAAAAGTTTAAAAAATAGCATGGCCAAAAAGGATGGAAAAGTGAAGGCTAGGGTAGGGTCACGACTGCCTTACCACCAAGGTTAGACCTGCCAGGGACACAATGGTCCCCGATGGCATCGCCGGAAGTTTAGGAAAGGTACGGGAGGGGAGATGGCCAGTTGTATTACATTACCAATAATAAAATTTAAAAAATATATACATATAAAACATCATCCAACATAAGTTAAAAATAAAAAAGTAAAAAAAATAGCCATTATTAGTTGAAGGTGCCGAAAGGGTTGTGAGAATCAGGTAAGCAAACATTCAGAATGGAAACATTTAGTACCTTGAATTTCAATGTCCATTTCATACATTTCATTCACCAGCTGATGGTGAAAGGAGTAATAATTATTTTATTTTTTACTTTTAAGGGGATCCATAGAGCTGTTAAATTTGCACCTAGTAATTCTTGGTGATTTTATATGGTTAACACTGGTTTACGAGGCAGTGATTAGTGATATTTTATTGAGCTTATTGGACTTTACACCATTCGCAGGCAGTCAGCAATTCCGCAACAATCATACGCACATTGCAATTATTGTTGGCATCAACACGGAAACAACTGAAAAGCTCTCATACTTCGTATTTTATCAAATAAATAAATTAACTATACAAAAAACACTTCGCCGTTTAGAAAAAAAGCATTACAGTTCGTATCCCCATACTCACAGCTGTGAAGGTACACGAATAAAAACGTATTAGAGTTCACTCGAACGCAACGAACTATAATTTGGACTCCAATTCCAAGGAACGAGGACTGTCTTCACTCAAAGGTGATGTCAGAAAGTGAACGCAGTTTGTGTTTGAAATGTGTATCGTTTGTGTGTGCGTATGCGTGTGAGTGTGTGTGCGCGCTTAATTTTTGTGTTATACAGACTTTTTTTTTTAATATTTGTGTTTGTTGTTTTATATTTTAAGTCTGTTTCGTGTGAGTGGCTGTGCATTTCTAATTTATAAAACAAGCAGACTCCTGTTTAAGAAGTTGTTTTGCCTGTGTTTGCGTTTGATGGATTCTGTTTTAGTTCTAGTTCGTGTGAGTAATTACACGTTCATTTTCTGTATGAATTTTTAATCTTTCAATTTTATAGGCGTTTGCTGTTTATGGCGTCTGTTATGTATGTGTTTGTGGGTTTAGGTTTTCATTCAGTTTCATGTGCGTGTTTATGCCGTATTTTGTGTGTGAAATATTCAACCATTTTGTTTGTTTGATTAGTGATGACATATACGCGCGTGAATGGAGGCTGGCATGTTACAATCTTGTTCTCTGGAATTGGAGTTCAAGTTATAGTTCGTTGCGTTCGAGTGAACTCTAATCCGTTTTTATTCGTGTACCGTGACAGTTGTGAGTATACGAGCTCTAATGCTTTTTTGTTTAGTTAATTTATTGGGTTTTTTTCGCTTCCTTTTAATGTAATTGTTACGGTCTGATCTATCGTGTGTCCACCGTTCACCCAATTTTGTTTGTGAAAAAAACTGAAAATTAGAAATGCGTATTTATGTTCAGGGTCCTCTCAAGTTTTGTCCCATGTTTATTATTTGATGGCAACACACTAGCGTGTGTTTAGATTTAGCTTGCGTCATCTCGATGGGTAGTTAGCTCCGCATTGTTGCAGTTATATGCAGTATCTTGGCAAACAATAGCAGAATATTTTCAACTGGCTTCCAGAAGGCCGCATTGAAGAACTAAATAAGTCATTCAGTCATGTCAGCCACCCAATGGCCTCAAAATTAAAGATTTCGCTCCCTATAGATTAAAACTTGAAGATTTAAGCGAAAACCAAGACCATCTCATTTTGGTTCTCCTCAACATAACTCAGACTGGCAATGCTAACTGAAACAAGATACAACGACAGTGTTATTTTCCCCGCGCCCAGGCATCGTTGCAATCTTGTTCTGGTGTGCCACCTCTGGGCAAATTTTCGGGGCCGGGTACTGGAAGATTGGGGAGCTGAGCTGAGGAATTGTGGGTGGCTCCTGGCACGATGCATGGACTGTATCCGCCATACGACAAGTAGTGAGATTCTGTAAGCAGACGGCAAGGTTCAACCAGATGTAGGGGGGGGGGGGTGATCTATGGTGAACTTGGGTGTGATGGAATTATGGTTATGGATGTTAGATTTAAGTAGTTGTAGTTCATTCGGCCTCCGCCTGTCCATTTTCTGAAAAATCTCGTGCACAAACGAACTCTAATACGCAACTGCACTGTACTGCATTCGAGGCCATCAACTCGTAGTCTTTTGGTTTCTGTTTTACTTACCTAAATCACGAATCTTTATATTTTACTCGTCAACAACAACAGAACCTTTTGTCAGTCGACAATGTCAAATTCCACACGACTAGAAATTATTTGGACGGTAGCATTGATACGCCAAATGGTGACCCGTAAGCAGAATATTTTCTGGTGGTTTGCGACAAGCATTCTACGTACGAAAAATTATTAATAGGCTGAGAGGGGTAGGGAGACATTTTGTGTAAAATATTCATTGATCTGTATTCATCAACAATTATGCACTAACTTTCCTTTTCCAGGATATTTTTTTTACAGTTTTTCGTAAATGACCTGAGAACGACCCAACCTATCATCGAGAGAGTAGCAATATTCAAAAGCTCTCAAAAAAGAATTGAAATGGTGTATTTGAAAGCCAAAATAGGTTGATTTTTGGAGAAATTAATACCTCGAGTAATTAGTGTTTGTGTTGCGGTTTAGCACTCAACTACTTTCCAGCCAATTTGACCGAAATTAAACCTGAAAAGGAGTTGAATGCTAAAAAGCACAAATTCTAGAATTCATAAAAGTAGGAATGGCATTCGGCGTGAGAATTTTTGTTTTCTTTCGCACGACGATTCTCCGAAATAATTTCGATTTACGGTTTCGAAATCAATTTCGATTTACGATGTTGATCTAAAGATTTGTCGTTGTTATCATCGTAGTCTTTTCAGTGCAAGTAGAGCATGAACAAAAATTTTCTCGCAAAAAGCAGATGACTTAAAAAAAACTAACGCACGGCTAATGGTTTTCCAACAGAGCCAGCCGTTCTGCGACGCCGTCGCTCTTGTTCTACCATAGGTGCACGGAAATTGTGGTTAATGTGAAGTAATTGCTAACGAGACTAACCTGGAAGTGTTTGACTTAATGGTATAAAATCGTGACTCGGACGAAAGCTACATCTAGTATTATGAAAGGCAGCACTATAATTAAGTGAAATAAATACGCATGCAAACCTATTTACGTTGTCTTTCGGACTTAAAAGTCAGACGCCTGAGCAGAGATAATCCTTCTCGAGCCCATTTGGCTTACCGTCCTGTTTAATCTATAATTAAATTAACGTGTTGTTAGTGCTATTAAACACCGCTAAAGCAGCTGCTAGTGAAATACGCAATAATTATTTTGTATGGTTGCTAACGATAAACGGACGCACGATCAGTCTCATTCGCAACATTCACCTCTGTTTGACTGAATGTTACACAACCGCGTCACACAGAGAAGCCTTCCTTCGTATCGAGCTGTAAGCTTTTCAACTGTAAGCTGTTGACTGAAATACGCATTCTTTCATTTTGCTCATCAACAAAGTCAACAAAGAGTAAGTCTTTGGCCAAACAACGATAGCATATTCTACACAACCAGGCATGGTTTGCACTTTAGCACTGCTATGCCATGGACACGAAAATACCGTCAGTTCTGAAGCCATTATTATCCCAATTTGATGAAGTATGAATTTTGCCCTTCCTTCAGCCTGGCCACATCTTGATAGAAAACAAAAACGAACCCATTTGATGTTTGAGTTTAAATGAACCAAAGTCAAAACAGGAAATGAACAAGATGTGTTTGTTTTATTTAGCGGAAAAAGACAAAGGGAACGAAACAAACATCAAAATTCAATTAGAGCTATTCGTAAAGTTTAAAAGTTTAAAACATTAGCAGTAACGTTAGTCCACGTGAAACTTTACTATACACGTAAAGAAAATGTGTATTTCGCTTGCGCCCAACAATAGGCGAGGTAAGCAAGCAGTCATTGTGACAACCAATCAAAATGCAGATTAATAATTCGCTAGGGTGCACGTGTTCATTCATTTCACGTTATCGATGGAAAAGTGGGAGCGTGTTCATTTTTGGCACAGGTTAGCCATGAAAAAAGGCGAGCGCGTTCATTTTGCACGGTAGCAATGACAAAGGGGGAGCGGCCGGCAATGCCAAGGGCAATGTCAGTTAACAGTTAACAGTCAATTACAAAACTAAATATTGCGACATGTATTGTTGACGGAAAACTCGGAGAAATCAAACCATTGTTGTTTTGACTTAAGGGATCCTAATCCTATCTGGCCATTGTACACAATCAGAGGGACAATTGACTGGAGAAATACAAGCCTAAAACCCAGGATCTTTAACATGCCTCAATGGCTACGGTGCGTTTGCCATAATCCCGTTTGTCATAATCCTGTTTGACGACCGATTTTATGGCAATCGTCCCACCTCTTCTGCATTTTCCCGTTTGCTCGAAATTATACTCTTCCCCTCTTCTGCTGGATTTCCCGTTCGCCATAATTTTCCGTTTGCCATAATCGCGTTTGCTACACCGATGGATTTGACGACATCGTCCTAAAACCCAATTTAAAAAATGTTCTTTGTCGTCCAAAACTGCGCATGGATTGTTCACTCCTGGTGGCGAGTTTCTGCGCCATCTGTTGCCAAGATTAGTCACATTATCATTCCAATTAAAATGCGGATCTATGTTATTTGGACATATTCAAACTTAACTTTTTTTAAAAATTTGGATGTTAATTTGAAAAAAAACGTTTTTTTCTAAGATGGTTTAAAAACAATAAATATAGTGTAATCATGATACCACACATGAAACTTCTTATATATGGGGCAACATTATGCACTGAACGAAAGTGGACAATTTTCTGAATTTTCAAGCATTTCGAAACATAGAACCAACATTTTCGGATCCCAATATTGGATTTTGGATTCAGAAAAGTGGTAGGCTACCTATGTTGTGAAAGTTTAATTTTAGCATCTTTTAGGGAGGGAGGGAG
>JAHWFP010255665.1:0-17445 GCA_023313725.1 Lithobius niger
TTTGAAACTTGGCGGGTTTTTCTACCAGTTTTGGTTTTGGGTGGATAGATTTTAGTGGTCGAGTACAAGCTAACGAAAAAGTGTTACTGTGCAGAAACGATTGCGTAAATGTGTAAGTGATCTTGTTTGTGTGTATGCATTGGTGTATAATTAATAAAAAAAAAAGTTATTGCAGAATTTCATAGAGTTTAGTATAGTTTTCTTTTTTTTTATGCACAAATATTTTAAAATTTATTTTACTCTTTTACGTTTAAATGTTTGCATTACATAGAAAAATATTTTTCTTGTATACAAAAATCGGTGTTGGCAAATCTATTTTCTCTTTTACGTTTAAACTTTGTTGACATACAAAAATGTTTTTTCTTGCTAACTAAATTTGTTTTCTTACACCGATTAAATAATTTTTTAGAAATAATTTTTTTCTCTTTTGAGCATAAACTTTTTTACGTACAAAAATAGTTTTCTTACGTGCAGTAACCTTTCTGTGCCAATTCACTCATTAGAGGTAGATCGTCCACTTCCTTACCGTTATCACCAATGTTCAAGGCTGGTTGAGAAAGCTGTGTTCCGTGCTCCACTATACTACTACTATTCCAAGGTCTTTGGTGCTCCACTATCTCACAGACTGTATCTCACCTGACCTTGCCCACCGCGCCTTTCATAGACAAGGTAAGGAATGTTGTATTTTACGTCATGAATGAAGAACATGCTGTAAAATAACCTAATCGTATTTCTGTGTGCTAAAATATGAAAGCCCACAATAGAGATTTTGAGGGAACTAAAAATAAAAAGCCCAATAAGTTCCAATACACCAAGATACCTAGACAGGTGGCTAAACAATAGGATGGGTGTAGAAATTTTTTTTAATTCCTAATTGGCAGGGTGTGGATAAGTTGGTGTTGGGCATCACTATCACGCACAAAATATTTCATCGCTCTGGGGTCATGTCTTGAGGTGCCCCAAGGGCCTTCAAGTTTAACAATGGCGAAAACGGCAAAAATTATGATTTGACTGTTTTAAAATTTAATTTTAACATTATCTTATTATAAAAACTTAGAGAGACTAACTAAGGCAGCACCGATTACCCCCGAAAAAATTTTCTGCACAATAGTGTAAGTATTAGTTATGGACCAAAATTGCCTAAACGGCCACTTTGACCAATTTTCAATTTTTAAGAAAAATATAATTCTTTGTAACTACGGCATGGGAACTTAGTTTCTGGGAGAATGGAATGAGATAATCTTCCAAGTTCGATTTTAAAACAGTCAAATCATCAAAAGAGGCAAAAATTATGATTTGACTTTGCATTTCCGCCCATTGCCGTACAATGTTAAGCTTGAAGGACCTTGGGGCACCTCAAGACATGACCCCAGAGTGATGAAATATTTTGTACGTGATATTTATGCCCAAGAGCAATTTTTCTACACCTGCCAATGAGGAATTAAAAAAAAAATGTTTCCTACACTCCATCCTACTAAACAAGTTAGACCTAGAATAAAGGATCACCACATCGGCCACCGACTGATAGACGAGGGACGACGTTTTTTTCCCTAAATGAACAGCTATTTATTCTAAATTGATTGGTATCTGCAGCTGTCTGCATTTTTGCGTCTTTTCGCCCGTATGAAATGTTGGCATTCTCATCATTAAGAGTGGGTAGAACCTGCTTTAGAGGTTGCCAGTCAAATACCCAATTCGTAAGCTGGGTGTTTGATTCAGTTGGTGGCCGAAGGAGATGACAGTGAACCCTTGGACTTTTGTTCTTGTTCTAACTTGTTTTGTACTGGAGTTTTACCATTCAGTAAGCGATTAGTTTATTGAAAGCAGTATATGTATAGTGTTGTTCATTCTTGACGCAAAACTCAACATGCCGTACCTTGTTGGTGAAAAGTGCAAAATAAAACAGTGCAGCGTAGATAAGGCCAAGTGAAATCGAAACTGTGCGACAACAAAGCGACAGATGCAGCTACTATCTCAGTTGGATTTATACTAGGGTGATAAAGGTAAAGAAGTTCATACCTATCTACAGACACTAAGAAGAGAACTGCTCAAAGGTTTTTGTACGTAATAAAAAAAAATATTTTTAATAAGTATTTAGTAGGTGTCCAAAAGCAATTTTTGCATGTAAGAAAAATATTCTTGTTTGCAAATAAAAATATTTTTTTGTAAAAGAAAAAATAAGAAAAACTTGTAACTAAACAAGTTTGGTATGTAAGAAATGTATTTTTATACTAACTCTGTGAAATTTGGTGTCAACTTTTTTTTATGTATGTCCCAAACGGTGCCCCATATTATTATTATTTTTTTATTTATTTCTTTGAACCTTAAGTCAGTGGAAGCAACTTAATGCTTGTATGGCTGAACCGGCCATTATGATTCCTGCTCGGCTAATCGTGAGAAATACGTACATGGACGTGGGTTAAACTAAAAAATTATTTTTCAAAAAGTGCATTGCTTTCCGTTTCTATTTTCTGCTCACTTGTCATTCTCGGCAGTTCATAAAAGTTAACTTTTTGATGTTTTGCTCCTGCAGTTTTTTTTTTGTTTCAACTTTTTCGTTGCGTTATTCGCCAAAGGCAGCAACAGGTGTTTAGGCGAGTGCCTGTTTTACGACTTTCTGTTCTCTACGATCTACAATATAATTTTAAGTTTCTGTTCACTGGCACCCAGCTGCAGTGTGCGTAAACCTGCTGTAAAGCACCATATCTTTTCCAGTCGCATTATTGCTATTGAAACATATCTGTCATCTGGTACTTTCGTTGGATGTCAGAAATTCTCATTTTTGTACACTCGTAGTGCTAGGAAACGTGGCATCATCCAGTCAGTTTCCTGCAAACATAGTGTAGAACCAACTATGTGGACAACAGAATAACGAATATTATAATTATGTAATGTATGACACGAATAGTCAATACGCTGATTTTTGAGAAAAAAAAGTAACTTGCGCAAAGTAAGTTGGCAGTGTTTGGAATTGGGACTTCACAAGCGCGATCTGAATATGTAGCTATAGTTATCACTGTTTCTGCAGTAAGGTTCACGTTTGTTACGTTATAGTTGAGCAGTAATTCACAGCTCAGATCCAGTACAGTACTGGTACTTCCTGTCTAAATATCATTTCCCTTTCATTGTTGTAAAGCAGCCCATCGGACAGTGATGAACTGAGCGAGCAAACACAGGGATTAAATTATCCATTGATAAGGGATCGCTTAGAAAGTATGTTACGCTCCACAGGTAGGGGAGGGGGGAGCAGTTCAGTACGGCAAAACATGATTATGGGGGGGGGGGGGGGGAGCTTGTTATAAATGTGACGTCACACTTTTATATTTTCATGCGAGACGTTGCTAGCACCTAGATGGTCTGGAATGGAGAAAATAACATAGCCGAAGCCTCAGTACATTCCTAAACTGAAAACGACCTCGCAATTTCCAAGGCTTCCTGGATGTAAAGGGTTAACGTTAGAAATTCGACGCGTCGTCCAGTTAACCGCCGATTCCGCCACCACTCGCTCTGCCAACACCCCAAAATTGAACTGCTCTAGCATGCGGATTGAACTGTGAAAGGTATACTCGTGACACGCGTTACGCGGATTTTAAACTTAAAACACTGCATTGACACCACCAAATTATTAAAGTTTAACAACGATGGCTTCATGCTACGTACCGCTTTGTCCACTCGACGTCAAAACAAAGTCTCCGGAGGTTTAATTTCATGAATTTCAAACAGAAGAAGAACCAAGGTACGTGTGTATTGTACTGTATAATACGCTACGGCGTTTCCTATTCTCATTAGAAATATATTAAACGATACTTTGACATAGCAGTAAATCGTCCGAAGACTTCAAGAATTGTCACCTTTACCGTAAAATAATGTTCGTTTAGTGTTGCAACACCGGTAAATCTAATAATGAAAGGATTACCACGTTTTTGTGCATCCCCCTAACACTAATCAATGCTACGATTGGGGTTTTTCGTTCTTCGTGCTTTCACTTCAGCGGAACGCTTGGACGACGCGTCTAGCATGCTACGTTAAACCGAGCGTTAAGCCTTTTAAATATAGGAAGTCTTGCAATTTAACGTTTTCCTATGCATGCGCTACGTGAAACCGAGCGTTAAGTCTTTTAAATATAGGAAGTCTTGCAATTTAACGTTTTCCTATGCATGCGCTGCGCGAAACCGAGCGTTAAGTCTTTTAAATATAGGGAGTCTTGCAATTTAACGTTTTCCTATGCATGCGCTACGTGAAACCGAGGGTTAAGTCTTTTAAATATAGGGAGTCTTGCAATTTAACGTTTTCCTATGCATGTGCTACGTGAAACCGAGCGTTAAGTCTTTTAAATATAGGGAGTCTTGCAATTTAACGTTTTCCTATGCATGCGCTACGTGAAACCGAGGGTTAAGTCTTTTAAATATAGGGAGTCTTGCAATTTAACGTTTTCCTATGCATGCGCTACGTGAAACCGAGCGTTAAGTCTTGCATATAACGTTTTCCTAGAGCATGCATGCTCTAATGCCGTAGCATAGGTTTTGGGGAGTAGTTTGGGCACATTGCATCGCAGTTGGTCTTGAGTAATGGCTTGTTCAGTTCACCACGACAAACGAGCAACAAAGACAAGGAAGAGCAGTGAATGACCTCACTGAAAATAACCTCATCTCACACTGGCACGATAGACATATGACCAACCAGCGACGGACCAATCAAAACAGTAGATGGAGAATGAGTTCAGCTAGAACTCTTTTACGTTTCAATCCAACGCTAAGGCCATTCCGCTCGTCGTCATTATGCTTCGAAATTTCATTTACGAAATTATGTAATTGAATGTAGCACTATTAACTGTTAGTGATGGGTCAATCACCGAAACCGAAACCGAATTTTCGGTTTTTACTGAAAACCGAAACTGAAACCGATTCTGATTTTGAGTCGGTTTTTCGTACGGTGTTCGAAAAATCAAAGATTGATTTGTTGTTTTGAATTTTTTAATAATTATTATTTTCTACGTATATTTCACAGCAAAGCTCCTGGTCATTTAAAAAAGAAAATAGTAGAAGAAAATGGTGCCAAAGCTATAGACCCGTGGTCTATCACGCTACCGGAAGTGAATTAGAAGCTAGTAAAACTACTGTTACAAGAAAGAAAACTCGAAATATCTGGGTTGGGTGGAGGATGGCAAAAATCGATACCGAAACTGAAACTGCGGTAAATGAAACCGGAACCGAAGTCAAAAAAATAAAACCGACCCACCCCTATTAGCTGTTCTCTTTCAGTAGTACGTTCCAGAGATGTTCATGAAGATGTTCATGAAGATAAAGAGCATAATCAATAATTTGAAGTGTTCTTTGTAACCTTGTTCCATGTCTCTCATCGTGTTCGTATTAACTTCTCAGCCACTTATTGATCGGTGGGTGGCGTCAGTCCACTGACAAAAGTATGAAAAGTAGCGATTGCTACTACTAACGAGTGTGAACGACTGCCTAAGGGGTTGGTTGTTATATATGCGATGGTCGGTGACCCATTCACCTAATTTTCCTATTGTAGGGGAAAACTTTTGGTCATTAACACATTTTATACCCAGGTTGGAGCAATCAAAGTTATACGACCTTTTTTTTTTAACGGGTAGGCCAAAAAATATCGTCCGTCGCAAATATTCTTCTTTGCTTTGGTTTTGCATTGAGATGTATGGGCTGAACAATATTGTTGTTGAGTAGGTATGAAACATCGGTTGCTGTTATGGTGTAATGGTATGTCACATGGTGGACAACGTAAAAAAAATGTTGGATTATAAAAAGTATGGGTTATCGATTAACCTACGGAAATGTGTGTGGGTTTTCACTTTAACCAGATATACCGGCCATAGTCTTAGTATGATATGGTGTTAGTGTTACGTTATCACCATGCATTAAACACTATTCGTCACATAAATGAGAAGTGTCACCTACTGAAATTATTTTATTTCTTACAGACTTTTCCCCCCAACATGAAAGAATTAAATGCCTGGTTCAGTTTGATGTTTCTGACGTTGTTCTGTCTGCCCGAACACTCAGAGTCTTTTGGTAAGTATACGTTTGCAAATATAAAACTACAGTTAACAAGTCAAGTAAATACAATCTCATCGCATCCTATCTATAAGGGACTACAGTGAAAGCAAATATAATCCATGTATCCTGATGAACGGTGTTCGAATCCCCGTCACATGATGTCAGCTGATCTTTTTTCGTTTGGATGGGCTCAAAACTGCCTAGCTCCCAGTACTTCTTAGCTCTATCCCGAAATGTCTTTAGTGATTATCGATACATCATGATGTAAAAGATATTTTTTTTTTAGATATACAGGGTGATCCGACTAAAGTGTTACGAGCCGATATCCTGAGAATGGCTAATGAGAGAATAATAATGGTAAAAATGCAATGATGGGTGTGATGGGGGGCGTTTACACAAGAAAACAAGCGGCTACAGCGACTGCCTAGTCGCATCGGTCTTCTGTACAGTTCCTCCACTTCCAGTGTTGTGGCGCACACGTCTATCATGCACTACAAAAGCTATCTCTATCATACTAATCTGAAAGCAGTAGCCATCACAACTGTCGGTTAAAAATGTGTTAGCTTTTAGGCCTATTTTACATTTTAGGCGTAATTGTCAGCTTTTAAGCCTAATTATTTTAACCAGCAGTTTTAATTTCGTAAGTAGCAGGTAACGGCGATGTGGATTGTATAGTAAGCCTATTCATCTTTGCAACACGGTGCGTCTACAGAAACACAGTTAGTGTTACAACGTAATGCGCAACGTAGCGTATATAGATCAGTGGTAGCTGGGAACTGACGAGAGATACGCTGTTGATGAAGCCAAGAGTGACTCATAGCAACTTGATGTTGCCATGATAACATGATTTTAGGCCTAATTTTCATTTTTAGGCCGAATTTTAAAAATGCAGTTTTAATTTCGTAAGTAGCAGATAGGCCTAATGGAGAATTTGGTTCGACGGTAAGCCCATTCATTCATGCAACAATGCGACGAGACTTATTTTAAACAAATCTAAAATTCATTGTATTTATTCAGTGTTACCTTAGGATTTTAATTAGGCAATCAAATGTTATTATTTAATTTAGTTACGTCGCAGAATTTTAATTTACTATGTTATTTAATAAACTTCACACACTGAATCTAACGTTGTAAACAATGGTCGTCAATATCTGGTACCGTTGCGACGTAGAAAAAAGCGACGGACGGACGGACGGACAAAGTCGGTGCAGTAGTCTTCTCAGCCGGCGACTATACAGAAGACTAAAAGGAATGACCTTGAAATATTTCATATGAATGACCTCGTGCTATCTTCCAAACGAGATAAGATGCGGCAAAGAAGTAAAGAAGAAAGTTGGGACGCAAGAACACAATATGACCAAAAAAAAACAGATTCAAAATCGGATAATAAATAAAATAGTTACGATGATGTTTAAAAGCTAACTTTGAACATGCTGGCTGCACTGCAGTGAAGACAACTTCTCGACATGCTGGCTGCACTGCAATGAAGACAACTTCTCGGCATTTGGCTTTACTACAGTGCAGCCAGCATGTTCAGAGTTAGCTTTTAAACATCATTGTAACTATTTTATTTATTATCCGATTTTGAATCTATTTTTTTTTTTGGTCATATTGTGTCCTTGCGTCCAACTTCCTAATTTACATCTTTGCCGCATCTTATCTCGTTTGGAAGATAGCACGAGGTCATTCATATAAAATATTTTAAGGTCATTCCTTTTTTCTTGTGTAAACGTCCCCCATCACACCCATCATTGCATTTCTATCATTATTATTCTCTCATTAGCCATTCTCAGGATATCGGCTCGTAACACTGTAGTTAGATCACCCTGTAGAAAACATGGCAAACGACATTTCTAACTTTAAAAACACTCCCGAGACCTTGGTTATCAACTTGTTTTTAATAGAATGCATTCTTTCCAAAAATGCCCAACACCTTTACGCCTAATAGACTGTGTAATCTACTCAAGTAATTTCATGAATTCGAGACTTTAAATTACTCCTGTGACTTCCATAATTAGGCCGCTAAATTAATTAGGTGGTTCTCAAGAGCACATGCATGGGTTTTATTCTTAGTAGATGAAGCGTTTTTTAAGCAATAGTCAAAAAAGAAATTATCGACAACACGTCAACGCTTTCAACAAACACTTCTTTGAGCTGATGACCGTATCGGCCTGAGCTCCATTCAAATGACCGCCTCGAAGCGGATCTAAAGGCATTTCCGAGGCAAGTCACAACGAAAGGATCTAAAGAAATACTTTTAGCCAATGTAACCATGGCTGAACCTGGCATCAGTGGCGTATCGTACGGGTAGGCTAGGTAATAGGTTGCCCCACAAAATAAAAAGTTGGAAATATCTTTCTCCACAAAGCTGCCTGTGTTCCATATCGAAATAGATGTCTGCTGGGTAAAATTGGTCAAGATTGAACCATATTTAGAGGTCCCAACCATGTACGCCTTTTGCGCCAAGCTTATGTGGTAAAGAGCATAACGAACCATGTCCTGATTTCAGTATTGCTTTACTACATTCATTCTTTGCACTGTTTTAAACTATATAACTTGTGTGAGTCATTGAAGTAAAAACAACAAAGGGAATGAATTAAAATTAATAATTAACATTAATATTGTGGTGTGGTACATTAAACTGCCTCCCTTTATTTCACGCAATTTAGTATCGCCTTAGTTGGAACAGGAAAGTTTTACGATGGTTGCTGACAAGCTGCAATAGGTATTGCTTCTTTCTCGTCTTTGGTGAGTGCATTGTAGTAGGATTGGATTACGGCAACTCCTTGTTCGGCACAGTCATTTACTACCTTCAGGTTCCATATCTTAGCTCGAATTACCTGGAATGTTGGCTCAGAAGGCCAGGGAGAAGGAGATTTTGACAAAAAATACCTTAGCCTCTTCTCGTACATTTGTGGAAAGGAGCTTGAATAGTTTCCAAGACCTGCTGGTGATATACGAGTGCAATGGTGTGCAATGATCAAAGTTTTTCTTGTCGAGCCTAGTTAGGGCTATTAGATTAGTTGAGCGGAGAAGTTGGGGACCATTACTGTCCTTGTTTCTTTTCGGTGACATGAGCATAAGAAAGGACAAGTGGTACTAAGTGTTCGAAAAGTACCACAAATGGCGACTAAATGTTTCAGCTGCTGCCTCCCTGACTGTTTTTACAGGATACTTGTGGATAAGTCATTAAACGGTGGTCGTTCTACAAGTGGAGCTTCATGCCAGTAACGGGCGTAGATCAGAGAGACAACTGAAGTGGATGTCATCCCGGATACCTCATGATATCTCAACTGTAATTGGTCCTTGAAAAGAAATATCGTCAATGAATAAAAATGGCTTTTGCCATCCACCTAGTCTTATGCATTGCACTTGGTGCACCATTTTCCATCAAAGGTTCCTCCAAGAAAAATGTAGCTCAGCCGAAGTAGCTCCTGGTATTCCTCTCTTAGGGTTTTACTACTGATAGAAACTTTGAAAAATGATGTCACCTCCTGCAGTAGATTGTTAGGCATGACAAGGAATAAGTCTTTGGTTGCAGGTACAAATTTTACGTAGTTAATGTCTGGCCACTTTCTCTAGAATTGTATAAAGAGCTTCACATCTGGTCCGCTAATTGGTTCCAGGCTGCCAGGACACTTTCGAGATCATCACTCAAAAACGTGATGGCAGCAAGCAATCCATACAAGCTCCTTGACCAAGGCTTTTTATAGTAAGGTTCATGCTCCAATCTTAAGTCCCATATTTGCAGCTGTGGTGTGAAAGACAATTCCTTCAATCCTTGGTGTTAGTTACCAGTTCTCCAGTGTACGGAGACAGGCGTTTGATTGCTCTTCACCAATGCTGTGGCCTATCCTTGACACAGCAAGCAGTTGCTAAGTCTTTCCACTAGTGACCAGAATGGGAACAGGATCAACAAGTTTCTTGCTGCCTGCAATATCAGTAAGCAGTTTCCCATTCCATAGGAGAATCAGTGGTCTGTTTGGCGCAAACGTTGATGTAGTAGCAGTTGCCACTGCTTGACGTGAGGCGGCATGAGCTCATTGAATTGTGTTTCGAGAGAGTGCCACACAGTCCAGTTTAATGCCTAGTGCTTGTGCCACTGCACCAACAACAAACATGGGTCGTCTGTCAGGGCGTTTCACTCGGTCAAGTGCAGCAACCACTTCTTTGGTGAAAATGTTCTTTTTCAGTTTCTTCGGAGGTTGGTTTTTGGGAATTTGGTGGAGACGGCGCTTGAAATTCATCAGAATCTGATGATGAAGAATTAGATAGGATGAAATGCACAGTAGAGGTGGAAGGGACTATATGTTGTAACGTTGCATAACAGCAGGTAAAAAAGCTGATTTTACTTCGTCATACTGTGGTAGATTTGGGACCTGGTTAAGAATCATTGTTAATATGGAGCGGCCCACCACTATTTGCTGGCGACTATATGATTGGTAAAGTGGTAAAAGGTTGTGCCCTCTAAACCATGTCCGATCTGCTCAAAATTTTTGCTGCGTAGTCTTATTGTTAGTAGGAACGGTGGCAGCCTTGTGGCGCAATGGAATTTTAAGTTTTATTTTCTTCTATATTATCTTGGTAAGCATTGCTTACGGGCCCCTGCAACTCGGGGGCCCGCCTGGCGTCGAAATATGGACATGGACAACATCATTGAGATTTTTGCATTGAGAAAAGCATGCCGAAAGTGTCGCTTTAAGAGCCTCAAGTAGTGGAATAACTACGGAATGTAAATTTGCAGTATGTTATAAGCAAATTCAAGTTCCCATTTGACAAGTGCAATACATAATGTAGCTACTAAGCAAAACTTATAACAATTTGACAGTTAATTAGGCTAAAAAATACCACACAGACACCTTTTTTTTTATAAATTTGTTCAAACAATATTATTTGTTTGCATTACAAAGTAAATTTTTGGCCTGAAAACTTGTTGGTTGTTCGGGTAACGTATACCAAACAATGTACAATATGTGTATCATTTGGACCAAGACAGTCGAAAACATCAGCGAGTGGAGGGGGGGGGCAATAAATGGGGAAGGGCCCATAAATTTTGCCTATGGGCCCAGAGACACTTTGTTACGCCACTGCCTGGCAGTACATATACATTGTATGCCACATCAAAAGCTAAGCTAGTGGAGTTTTATTTTTTTGGTTTGGTAAAAATAAAGCTATCACTCACATCTGAAGAATCGCGAATAATAAACAAACAAAAAAACAGTAAGCCTGCGCCAGTTTTTTGCAGTGCCCACTCGTGAGAATCGCTGAATTAATTTTAGCGGCCTTAACATAAATGGAAACAAATTTGAAACGCGTGTTTTCCAACGGGCTAATTTCCTAATGTTAAGTAGGAGCCAAACAGTGGCTTCTTCTGTAAAACTCATTTTACTCTTAAAATTGTGTAAAGGTAGGTTGACATCAAATGCAAGTCCGCCAGCTGGCGCTATCTACCACTATCTAAACCATGCGCAATGGCTGTTTGCCGTGATGTCACCATGAGTTAGCCAATGACGAACGAGAACAACAGCTGTTTGGCCGTCTGATTGGACTAGCCCAGTCACGTGATATGCACGTCACAGCAAACCGCCATGGGGCGTGGTATAGTTCTCTCTAGTGCTTGCTCACAGCAAGCAAAGGAACGCACAAAGAAATATCTTTTAACCCAAAAAACCAAGCCATGACTTGTTTAACTATTGAGTAAAAATTTGGTGCGTCGTCACGCATCTGGAAGTATCCTTTAAAGATTAACGATAGAACTGCCACGAGATGGCACAACAGTAGAATGTGTAATCTAACGTGTCTAGTGGCAGTAATATTGTTAACCTTTGCAGCTAGCCTCAGCATTGGTGGATGTAGGATTTTGGTTAGGGAGGAAGTTTTAGGATTTTTTCCATGGATTTTCTTTCTCTGGAGCCCCGCTTAGATTTTGTGTGTAGGGTGTTAAGGGTTGTAAACTGGGAAACTGGGGGTGAAAAGTATATAAAAAGGCCAAGGGGACAAAAAAATCCGCAAAAACAGTTTCCTAAAATTTTTCTGCTTAAGGTTACTGACCCTACCTAACCTATCAATAAATACTTCAAAACAACTTTTCAAAAAATTGTTTCCTGAAAACACTCTGTAACAGCTGCCTGGTGAAATTCGAGCCAAAGCAACTGACCTAGCCTACCCTAACCTATAATTGACGGAGTGAGGGTAGCTTAGCCTATAACGGACACAGAATTGCAAAATGTTGGTTGATTGGTTGCATTTTTGTAGTCTGGGTGGAACCCAAACCGAATAGCAGATTTCTATGAAATTTCCCACATTGCTACACAGCCCCAAAAGTATTGCTGATCTCGACTTTAACGTAAATTGATCAATTATAATCCACAAAATAACGATTTTTCGAATTTATCGATCTAACACTTACCACTGTAAATTTGGGATCCTGAACAGTTAATAAATTCAGACGAACCATACACTCTGCTGCTGGTAATCAAGTGAACGTTTTAAAACCGTCAAAATAAATCATCATTGCTTACCTATAGTTAACAATCTTTTTCGACATAAATCAATGAAACAATAACATTTCATTATCGCATTTAACCACTACAGGAAGGCAGGTAAATGAAAAAAAGAAAAGAAAAAAGGATTCGTTAACGACTCACATTCCTTTCATGTGAAAAAGAAAGCTTGGAGAAATTCACTGAACATGGCGCTCAAAACTGCCGTTTACATTATCAACGGGAATCCCAAATGTGAAATCTCGAATCGAAGCTGCATCAGAAACTGTTTATATAAAACGAAAGTAAAAAGCAGACGACGTGTTTATGCTGCAATAAGGAACCTTACGATGGTTTCGTATAATAATTTCAAGATTTCTGGTTGTCATGGAAACTGTACTCTCCAGCCCGTGTTGCAAGAATGAATGGGCCTACCCTCGAACGCAATACGCCTAATTTCTGTTCTGTTGTCGCTTACGAAACTAAAACGGAAGCCAAACGTTAGGCCTAAAAGTTCCGAAGGTATAAAATTATAATTGCTATCTTCACAGTCAAGCTAACACCGTCTAACCTACAATTATGAATAATTCCGTTTTTTTTTTAAATTAGCATTTGCCATTGTAGTACGTGCCAGAGGTGTGCACTTAACATCGTCGTAGGAGGCGGCGTAGGGAACCGCAGATCTTTTGAACCTTTTGATTGTTGAGAATTTTTATCATTACTGATGATTGTTTGGCTTGCAGTTAAATGCTTTATTATTAGTATTTTAAATCTAGAAAAGATATTCTGCAATAAATATAAACACTGTAAGCATTATTGACGGTAGCATGTTCTTTACTAGCTTAACCACGGTGGCTAACGTGGCATTTTACTATGGCACTGATGACGTAAAGAGGATGCAAATTACGAAACATACACTAAATGTGGGAGAAAACGAAAGCATCTTAAAATTAAGATGCATCGTAGCTTGGCCCTATCTAAAATTAAAAAAATCTAAAATGTGAAAAATACCAGTAAAGAGCATCACGCCAAAAGGCACAAAGATCAAACTCAGTCGAGTGAATATGGCACCAAGATTTTCAAGAAAGTAAATAAAAATTCAAAATAAATTTCTATCCGCTCTGCCTACAATAGGCCCAAAGCTTGATTCCTAGTAATAATCTTTATTATAATTACAATATGGTACACGTCTTGACCCTCGAAACTATCATGCATAGTTTGTGTGAGATCAATTAAAACATCGTTTTCACATATATAAGTCGTAATATCGCAACGTACTGCCTATTACACAACATTTCGTCATTGCTCATTCTGATTGCCTTTTCAAATTTAAATAATTTACATATAATTTTCGACTGTCAATTTCCCATATTTAATTTTGTGTTGCTAATAAATTTTCAATCAGTGGCTTTTTGAGTTTATTTAGATTATTGGTAGTGAAGCAAATGTCTTTCTAATTCATAAAAAATGTTAGGGATGTACCAGATATCATTCCTCTAGCCATATTCATTACTAACCCGAAGTTGTGTATACAGTGGCTTTCTTATTCTTGAATA
This sequence comes from Lithobius niger, assembly GCA_023313725.1. Lineage (NCBI taxonomy): Eukaryota > Metazoa > Arthropoda > Chilopoda > Lithobiomorpha > Lithobiidae > Lithobius > Lithobius niger. The sequence goes on from JAHWFP010255665.1 coordinate 14,071, forward strand.
CTTAATACTGTAGGTGTTGCTGTGTTTATTAACGTTACTATAATAATTCCTTGGGATTACTATATTATCCCTTAATTCTTTATAAATAAAATTTTATTCGTAGTAATTCGTTTTATTTGTAGTAATAATAATAATTGTAATAATAATTTTATAAAAAAGATTCTTATAATTTTGTTTTGCACTTTTGTATTCTATCAACAAGATAATCTCCTCTCAGCCCATGTAATTCTAATCCATATCTCAAATTACTGCTAATCCATTCAATATTTAAAAAACATTTCTGTCAAGAATACTTCTTAAATTATAAAATTTAGGTAAGATTTTTCTAAGTTTGGAATTATTCTTATAATATTTGCCTTGAAATTCCAATATCAACTCCAGGGTATTTCGCGCCTTGCTTTTATCATTTATCATTTATCACATTTATCATTACATCTGTTAACTGATCCATCTACCATTAAATTTTTGCAGTTTCAATAATGTTTCAAAATATGTATGTTTTCATATTTATTCATCTTTGGTACAGTTATATCCATTTGAATTGCTTTATCTTTGCTGAAGACTAATTCATTTTTAATAAACCAGCCGTTTAATAAATTAGTATTGTATTGTAAATTTTTCGTCATGTCTGCATATTTATTATTTATTGAAATAAGTATAGTATCGTCTCCAACAAAAAATTTGTGTTATGTCAATATTATGCAAAATATCATAATATCATAATAATAATAATAATTTAATTAGCAATGAGTGTGAAGCAGATATACATTCAAATAAATATTGTTACAAAATACATTACCTTACATACAGTATTAGAGGCGTAGGCGGTTTTAAATTGTTTTATATTATAGTAAGTGTTATTAAAGTCGCTTGGTATCAAGCAGCCGGTATTTGATCTTTTTTAATATTTCTAACTGCGATTGTTTTTCTAACCTTCTCAAGGATTTCATTGAGGATTGTTGGTACTGCAAACATGCAGCATCGTTTACCATATGAGTCGCGCCATAAGGGTTTTTTTTAGCAAAGCCTAATTTTTTCTTGATGCGTGTTCGATATTTGTTTGATAGGTTAAATCGAAATAGTTAAAATGGGTAAATGATATTAAATTAATAAAGTGTTTGAAATGTGATTCATTTATATTCGTTAAAGATTGTTTTACTAGATTTTCCCTCCTTATTGCCAGAAAAGGTCTTTAGCAGTTTTATAATAATAAAATAATGATAACAGTATTTTTTTTATTTAATAATAATCATAATTCTTTTTATTATTGTAAATTATACCAAGATAGATAAACAAATATGGTTTAAGATATAAAAGTTATTTAACATAAATTGATATTTACCCATTTAACACAGGACTTATTAAATTATCCAAGTGTAAAAACCCTGAAAACAGAATTAAATTTTTTTAAACTTTGTAACTAAATGTATAATGTATAAGATTGAATATTGAACAATAAAAAAACTAAAAAGGGATTTTATGACTTAACTATATCATGCAATATTGTACTTAAGTTATTTATTGTATATACCTAATTTATATTATTTATTTTTTCATGTACTTGTGTATTGCTGCTCTTACAAGTTCTACATGAACTTCGAGCTTGTTCTATGCAATAAATTATTATTATTATTATTTATTTTTTTATGACTTTTATTTTATTTTTAATAAATATTAAAAAAAATTTTATTGCGGTATTCTAATGTATATAATATACAAAAATATAATTTTGTATGCTGTTTTTCCAATTTGCACATGTCTTTAGCTTCGTGCTCCTTTGTTTTTCCTGACTTTCTTTTTTGTATATTTTTTGTGACTGTAATAAATTATTATTTTTATTATTCGATTCACTATGATAAAAAAACTATGATAATAAACTTATAAAAAGATATAAATAATGTGAAAAAATGGTTATTACAAAATGATTTATTTATTAATGGAAATAAAACTGAACAGATGGTAATAAGAACAGCACATATGAAAGAAACTATGAAGAATAAAGAAATATGATTACATACAGAAAACTGCAATAAATTTAAAATTAATAAAGAATGTATTACTTGTGATGATACCTGTGATGCATAAATTTAAATATTTGGGGATAACATTAGACAGCAGGTGGACTTTTAATAAACACATAAATACCTTAATTAAAAAATAAGAGGAATGCTGCCTAAATTGTAAATTATCAAGGAGATAGTAAATAAAAAAAAATCTGAAAACAATTTATCATGCATCGATAGAAGCACACTTACGTTATGGTATTGAAATATATGGAAACACTAATAATTATATGTTGACAAGATTACAAAGCATACAAAATAAGGTGATAAAAATACTTTTCAGAAATAATGAAACAAAATTAGCAACTTCTGAAATCAGAACAAATAATGGAATTTTAAATATTGAAAATTTAATGAAATCAATAATAATTAAAAAGTACTGGATTAAACAAAATTCCCTTAAAAATATACTAAAGCCAACGAAGACAGAACTTAGGAGTAAAAAAGAAAATAAATTTGCCTAAAATTAGAAATGAACATGGGAAAAAACTCAGCATATTATTTAGCAAATATATATAATAAAATACCAGTTGGTTTGATAAACTGTACAACATATAGTGAATTAAACAGAATCATAAAAAACCAATTAACATATGAATTGAAAGTTGTATAAAGAATTATGATTACTAACTGTTGTATTGAATGTAGGCCTACATTAAAAATAATGCTTAATGAACTTTTCAAAGAATCGTAATGAATAATACTCTAAATTAGGGCATATCTAAGGTGGTAAATATTATGTATTTTGTATTGACAAGCACAAATAATGCTGAAATAAAGCATTCGTGACTTGACTATTAATCCTTTTTTTTTGTTGATTGTTATTATTTTAGAGGCTGTATCAATTTGTATTGTATAATCAACTTATAATTCGTAATAAAATTTTGTATTATATTATTATTATTATTATTTTTATTATTATTATTAATATTATTATAAAGGATAAAACACGAAACTCATTCGAGTTTGTATGAGTTTTAAATCACAGCACACTAATGTCAAAACTGTATGGTTAGGAAGTTCCTTAGTGTTAGGTTTATAAAATATACTGAAATACCATAATAGATAATGTTACTTAAAATCACACATATACACATAATATCAGTCTAGAAGATACAATTATTAAAATGTACATTTCACATCAGAGTAAACATCAATAATAATAATAAGTAATAGTTATTGGTTAAAAAATCGATAACCGCTCGATTTAAACAATAAATTATTTATATCACGGTTGGGACGTCAAGCTAATTCATATTAAATTTAAAAGTTTTGTGTTTGTGAAAATTCCTTCAAGAAATACAGTAATAGC
>JAHWFP010255667.1:0-22315 GCA_023313725.1 Lithobius niger
ATGTACTTGACTTGACTAGCGACTAATGCATTTGATTCAGAAGCGATTTAATATATTTGATTCAGCAGTGACATACACGTGCCTGACTGAGCCGCTATTAACCAATGTAATGGAGTAAAAAGCACGGTAACAGATTATATGAAGTCGAACCAAGCAGTGCTACATAAAATTATACAAACAACGTTTTGAACATTTTCAATTTTCGTCATCAGGTTAGCAATAAAATTAAAGTATGGCAAAAGCCACCAAGTCATCCTACATTAAAAACATAAAAATTATTTAAAACTGATAAAAACTACCAATTTCTTCCCTCAAAAGAGGCAGAAATGGCAGCTGAAATGCATGACCCACCTGCTCCGTTGGGAAACCAAGTCGCAACGTGTATGCAAATCAGGGTCGTTTATAGGTGTGATCCATTCGTTCGTTATAGGGGTTGCGCAATATGCCTGGCAAACGAGTCGAGTTTTAGTGTTTTAATCACAGGAAAATATCCTTTTAGATATTTATTAACCAGCACTAAGTGGTTATGTACAGGTGGTGTACGTGTGTGGATGACAAGCGTTTCAAGAATAATACGTGCTCTAGTGTGTTTTTCTTGAAACAAGATTTGACCTTGTCCAAGGAGGGGGGGGGGGGGCCTGTTGCATATTTGTCAGGCGACTTGCCTGTTGAAAAGCTTGTCATCCATACACATACATCACCTGTACATAACCACTTCGTGCCAGATAATAAATATCTAAAAGAATATTTTCCTGTGATTAAAACACTTAAACTCGATTCGTTTGCCAGGCATATTGTGCAACCCCCATAACGAGCGAATGAATCACACCTATGAAACACGTGACCCCGATTTCCATACACCTTGCGACTTGGTTTCCCAACGGAGCAGGTGGGTCGTGCATTTCAGCTGCCATTTCTGCCATTTCAAAAGAGGGGGAGAAATTGGTAGTTTTTATCCGTTTTAAGTAACTGTTTTTATACTTTTAATGTAGGATGACTTAGTGGCTTTTACCATGCTCTACTTTTATTGCTAACCTGATGACGAAAATTGAAAATTTTCGAAACGTTGTTTGAATAATTTTATGTAGCACTGCTTGGTTTGCCTTCATATAAATTAACCAATGTACTGAAGTGAACCTGAGCTCATAGTGGCCAGTTTGTGACAAAAATTATTTTTGAAATCCATATAACAAAAATTGGAACAAACATTGTCTGAATAATGAATGCCTTTTGTCCTATTCTTAAACCAACTAAGCGTGACATAAGTGAAACCCAAAGTTAGTTTTAGTAGTTAGTTGCAAAAAGGATAGCCAAAGAGTGAGTGAAGGTAGATAAGCAAGAAATATGTAGTCAGGAAAGATTTTAGTTGCAAGACAAAGAATAAAACAATGATCTAAACTTTCCATAAACAATGCTCATTCTAACAGACAACAGAAACCTTAATCCAATGCACGAGCTACATACAGCACTTTACACCCAAATATTTTGACACCTAAAATTTAATTCTTTACAGAAATTAATAACTTCACTTCTGTGAGATTTTTTTTTTTTGGCTTGGCCAGCAACAGCAATGCATCAGAGGTTATTGAGCATTTTTGCATCACCAGACAGCTTTTTCTTCAAATCCTATCATGTAACTTGGTCGGTCACTGGATTCCACTTGGCATTTACTTGCCTGGTAGTGGACCATTTTGACTACTCAGCTGAACTTGCTACGTTCAAGGTATCCAGGGATCCCTTTGGTTTTGAGGTGACCGTTGGGACTTATTTTTTCTTCTGCTTGGTGATGTGCTGCTAAAGTTGTCTAATGATGCCAAAAGTTTTGGTAGTGGAGGTTGCCAACCTTACCAAAGGACTTGTTAGCGTGTTGTGCTAACTCCAGATGATGCATCAGTAGTATTCTGAACGTGGTGACTAGCTAACAATCCAAACTTGAGCTGTCACACAATGCGCTGTCAAGAAGTGTGTACCCAGCAAGTGTGAACATGTTTTGCTTGTTGCCTGGGATTTTATAAAGATCATCTGTTGCAGAACAGTATAGTAAATGTTATGGAAATGTATTTCCCTAAATAACCTGCCAATCTCCTGCTACTCGGCTAATCTGTGATATTTATGTAAATTTGTATGACAAGTATTCGTATACCAATGTTTGAAATTGAGAAAACCCAATAGCTAACAAAATATTATGACTTCCACTCAGTGTAGTTACACTCATCCAAGACTTTGTTTACAAGTTGAGTCATGGCTAGACTTGACAGTTAACCTTAGACCACTTTTTAGGTTGTTGGATTTCTGATCTTATAAAAGTCTAACCTTAAAGAATACTCCACATGGTGCAGTTTTCATGGACCACCCTGTAAATGTATAAGACTTCACGCAGGGAAAATTCTTAAGAATCCATTTTATTCAATGAGAACCTACTACTGCCATAATTAAAAAAAAACTTGCAAGATCAATGATTTTGCAAACACGTTTAAGTGGAAAAATTTGTGTAACACCCATTCCAGAGCTAAAATGCTTCAGTTTTTCGTGTGCTCTTCCCTTTCCTACAGGTATTCATGACAACTAGCTAACATACACACAGCTAGGTTTTTATTAAAAAGTTTACATTATATGTCACAGAAATTGACTCCCTGGTTGTAATGCAACAGGTTCCACTTTGGACAAACCTTCCCTTGCTTCTGTAGATTGAGTGTATTTAGTTTTCTTTTAATAAGAACCCGTAATGATGTTTTGGGGTATTAGTAGTCATAACTGGCTTTTCCCCTCGCCTTTTGCTATTGCTAGCAATAAAGTTTTTTTTTAATTTTATTATTATTTATTTAATAAACTCAACTTTTAACATTTGAAAGCGAATCAGATTTAGTGCCTACTTTTCCCTTTTTTTTTTATAAACAGCTGAATTAAGTTTGGAAGCATTCTGGGAAAAATGCTTAAGAGAACCAACTAGTTCCATTCTTCACTTAAAATGTTCTACCACAATAGGGTGACGCACTGGTCCACAGTTCACATAATTAAAAAGACACGTCTCATGTCTAACAAAAGTACGATCGCAATGTCTGAAATAATCTAATAGTTGACACCAACTGACACCAACACTATAGAGTTAGAAGTGTCAGCACTCTTACCCATTCAGCCACAGCGACCATAATTTGACAGTGAAGCTGCTGCAATACGTGGTAACACTTAAAAGATGTGCAGAGCAGTACAGACAGAATCCGCGCAACTCCGGAAATTAGGTACAGTTTTATGACAGAAATCCAAGACAGAACAAGGAAATAAAGTCAGAACAAATATACAAAATATCCAGTAAAGCAATTTATCTATGCAAGAATGGCAGAAAAAGTTTAGTGGAAAAATTACAACAAATGAAGTGAGGCTTGACATCTTTACACGTAAATTCAGTTATTGGAATTTTTTTTAATATTATGTCACATTTAAGAAAAACTAAAGCAGTGGACAAAAATACATTGTACTTACCTATATAACTTAAGAGTACTGGCAGAAATATGAGCCCGTGTGCAGCTCCAATCAATACAATGCCCAGATACATTCGGAAGTAAAATACTTGAAATATCTGAGATTTAGCGAATGCAAGCACTATAATTCCACCAAATTTTGTTAAAGTGATTCCTGATAAAACCTGAAATAGTAAATACATAAAGAATTTACCCAGCTTCTACAGTCTGTGTATGATTAAAGTACATTTACACTTGTTTAGTTGGGCTTTAATAAAATTATTCAACTGCAATACGCATTAACAAAAGACCTTTCCCACACAACTGGGTGTTGCAGGTGCAGCTGCGGATTTTTAATTGAATAACTGCGTATGGTATAAGAATAAAGTGGCCATAATAAACAATACTGCATGCCATGAAATAAAGCGAATGCTGGCTTAAGCTCAGTGACTCAGGTACTGAAAATGTGAGTATATCACGATCATCCATTATTGAGGTTTTTGCTAGCCTAAAAAGTAACCGCGCCGTTGGACCTGACGATATTTCTGCAATGCTTTATAAGGAGCTAAGATGTGAAATTGCTGAACCTCTTGAAAATCTTCAAGGTTTTAGTTTCTACAGGCAAATTTCTATCTGGCTGGAAAGAGACTTACGTAGTGCCAATTTACAAAACTGGTAATGCGGCAGAACCAGCAAATTATAGACCAATATCCTTAACGTGTTCCATGTAAAGTGTGGAAACACATTTTCAGTATTAATTTAATGAAACACCTAACCCAGCATAATTTACTCAATACAAATTAGTTTAGATGCATGGCGGGACGTTCTACTACACTTCAATTATTACTACGTATGGACGATTGGTCACTGGGGTTGGAAGTTAGAGCATGCACGAATACCGTATTGATCGATTATACTTAAAAGCTTTTGACTTGGTGTCCCACACTAAATTGTGCAAAAAAATATGTTATGGAATAAAGGGCAAAGTTCTATCTTGGATTACAGATTTTCAGTCGGGTAGGTCCCAGCATGTCCGTGCCAGTTCCTCCTCTCAGTGCTATCCAAGTACCAAGTGGCGTGCCGCAGGGCTCCATCTTGCCCCCCCCCCCCCTATTTCTCATACATATGGTCTCAAAGTGACTGTATAGATGTTATTATGCCAAAATTGGAGGAAGACCTAAAACTCTATCGTAACATTGTTGATAATACGGACCACCTTGAATTAACATCTGTCATTAGAATCTTAGAACATTGGTTAACCATATGGCAGCTAAAAATCTCCAGTTCCAAATGCAAGGTATTTTATATTGGCCAGTTCAATGCTCGCCTAGACTACAATATACTGGGGACCGAACTGGATCATCGTACTGAGGTTAGGAACTTGGGTGTAAGTTTTCCGGAAATTTGAAAGTGCATCACATAGTAAAAGGATTGAAAAGGTTACTCGGCAAAGGGCAGCTATTATTAAACGAGCATTTGTTTCTAGGGATCTTAAAACACTTTTTTAGGTATTTAGGTGTTTGTTAGACTAATTCTGGAATATGCAATCCCAGTTTAGGCACCACACCTACCTAAGGATATTGAGCACATTGCATCGGTACAGCTGCAATTACAAAATCTATACCGGGTTTTAAAACTAAGAGCTACGTTGAACGCCCAGCTATCCTGAATGTTGATTCACTTGAAAAGCGTAGGCTTAAAATTGGCCTATCATTAATGTTTTCTCTGCTTCATGACCTTTGTGGTGTTGAATATTCTCGTAATTTCACATTTAGTGGGGAACAACAGAGCAAAAGATCATTGTTTTAAATTAACTGTTTAGCAAGTACTTAACTGTTTAACTAACTGTAATTAACTGTTTAGGAAATACTTTTCAAACCTAGTGGTTAGGGTGTGTAACGGACTCCCCCCCGATTTTGTCAGGCAACCTCATTGCATAATTTTAAATTGAAGCTGAAGGATATTGACCTGGATAAGTATTTGAGGGGGGTGTAACATGTGTCAGTATGTGACGTGTTGGTTTCCTTTGTCGTTCATATTTTTATTATGATCGTGTGTGACTTAAGCATTTTGTTTGGCCAAATTTCAAGTTTTTAGTTTGATGATTGAGTAGTTTTACAGGTTGAGTGTAAGCAACATTAATTTTTGCCCTTACAAGACCTTTCGCTATACAGGGTGATCCACAAAAAACTGACGACCCAACATATGCTAGGTCCAACTTGTCTACTTAGCTCCCTCAGAACCAGGATAGGACAGAAATCAAATCTAATGAAACGGGAAGATTTCTGTCCTCTCCGTGTTCTGAGGGGTGCTAACTAAAATAGTTGGACTTAGAAAATGGTCGGTCGTCAGTTTTTTGTGGACCACCCTGTACATGACAAAAACTGCCTTAATTGTAGGGATCAACCAAGTCCGGATCCGGCACCGGATACTACAATATCTGGCAAGATCCAAATCTGGTAATTATATCGAACCGGATACTGGTTGCTACACAGCAGGGGTCGAATTTCCAAATTTTGAATCGCGTGCAAATTTGCACCACAAACTTGTTACTGGGGTGCAAAAAAAGTCTTTGGAGTGCAAAATCAAAATGTAAACCTACACTATGGTCTCCTATTTTATAGCCATTGAAAATTCTAACATTCAGCATCTCAATAATATGTACTGTTTTCCTGCACTTTGTTTAAAACTCACATAACTTCACTAACCTGAAAAACCTATACACATAGTTTAATCAAATGTAGTAAAAAAAGGAGTTTAACTTCTTTGGAAGGAATGGTGTAACAGGAAATCTAATTCCAAGCTGTTTAAAATGCCACAAACCGCAAGTCTATAGCTTGTGCAGTTCAAAAGTTATGAAAAATTCAACTTTGGAGTGCAATTTTGCACTCCTAGAGTTGCTTTTGGAGTGCAAAGTTTGATTTTGGAGTGCAACTGCCCCTGTGCATTCGAATATTTCGACCCGACACAGCCAAATCATTGCCGCCGTAAACATGTTGCATGCCTTGGTAAAATACATCATAGTAAAATAACTAAGCAATCTAAGGGTTTAAAAAATTGCAGATATAATTATATTGTAAATTACTGCACAAAAATATACTTGGGACAATCATTTTAGATTTTCGAAACCAAAAATAAATGTTCGACTACGTAAATGCACTGACGAAAATATTCATGTTGCAGTAACTGAGAGACCTTGAAGTGATAACGTTCTCTGGTTATTCTTCCATTACAGCATTGTCTACGGCTTCCGAAATCTTTTAAGTTTTTAATACCGTAGAAGTAGTTTAGTTATTTTATTTCCGCAATATTCACTATCGTTAAAAGCAATCACTTTTCAGCCGCCATCGCGCTCCTAGCCGGCTGTCCACTCTAGACTTGAACGTGCAAGCTTCAACGGCTGTGACCTTTACTCGCTTCGCGTGACGTCACTTGAGACTGGGCCCCGATGCAATGAGGAATCCAGATTTCCAACGCAACCAAGATGGAGGCTGTGTGTTGCGATTTTCAGTTACGACAGCTTGAACAAAGAGCTTGTTTTAGCAAACAAAAGCAATTGGCGTCAATTTTGATGACACGACCAACAAAAAACATCAACTGAGGTAATTAAAAGATGATATTAAATTAAATAAATCCAAAATACGCGAGCCAAAGTACCTAATTCAGTCAAAATTACATCTCCGTTGTACCAAGAATTGGTTGTACGCAACTGGCAGTTTTTCTTTGATTGAAGGGTTCGTTGGGAGTTTCAGAAACGGTTTTGAAGCTAATATAAATCGCCGTTTGAATGCCAAGAGGTTAAATTCGAAAAATAAGATGGTTTAATGACGGCATCAAAACCTAGCAAAAAATAATAGCACGATTGTCACTACTTCGAGTTTATCCTCATTTAGAAAGGGCTGCAGTTCACACCGTAAACCTTCTATTTGCTCCCACTCTGATTAACTGTTTTGGTTTTTTTTTTGGTCTTTGTGTTTTAAAGTTTCTTTTTTGATCTTTATTTGCGTTTTGTTTTTTGTTTATTAGCCCTATTATGCCTCCTGGCGTTGGGTTAAATGTAAGTATAAATAAAGAAGACTTGCAAGTTGCAAGAGTCGAGCCTTTCAGTTTTGTTCATAAAATGAAAAAAAAAATTCAAATAAAAGACCTGTTGTGATTTTGAATTTTTTTTAATGCAACAAAAATTCAATCATTTTAATCTAAAATAAATGCATAGTTTCACAAACATTGCAAAATTTTGCAAATTATTTTTCGAAATGAATTACAGTAGGCCAATCAATGAGAAATCCTTAAACTAGAAAATGTTTTCTGATTGATTAACCAGCTAATGAGTGCTTTGACTGTTTAAAAAAAATTTGCAGAATTTAGCAACATTGCAAAAACTACGAACACGGTAGCCCACATGCAATTGTACTGTACTGGTACTCTTAATAGCGTAAGACTTCTAAGTGTTTAATGTAAAAAAGTAATGAGAAACAAACGAAAAGTAACACCATAGCTGTTGTATTTAGTTTTTTTTGTGTGCGAATTACCCCGCATCCGGTACCGGGCTGAATATGGAACCTAGATCTAGAACCAATTCGGCACTGCATCAAATTATCCGGATCCGGTAAAAAGGTATCCATTCGATCCTTACTTAATTGGGAGTCTGCTTGTTTCGCAAAGTATAAATGTACAAAATACAATTGGCCATCTTCCCTACACGTCTTGCAATGCCATTGGGGACTTATGTCCCTGACAAGTCTAATGTTGGTGGTAAGGCAGTCGTGGTCCAACCCACCCTACCAATTCCAATTCATTTGGTCGTGCTATTTTTAAACTTATTTTATATTTAAGTTGTAAGCATACTTTTTATTTTTGCTCTTGCATTTTAATAATCCCCCTCATTAATCTTTGTCACACCTTACCCTTCTGTTTTTTTCCTTCATATATTTACTTCTGTCCCCTTTTTAGGCTGTCAGTCAGCGATCCCCTCGGTCCTTGCCAGTCCTGTTGCTCCAACAACAAATTATTATTATTAAGCTTAAGATCTACATAACGATCACTATCACTTAGTGCTTTATAGAGTGAACTATAATTTAATTCATTAGGTTTGAAAGTGACAGCATGAATAGGTTAATTAAACTCACAACTGATTTGCATCATTCATGCCAAATAGCCACCAAAGGATTGGTCTGTTCTGAAATAATGCATCTCTTTCACTTACCGATGAGCCCATGTTTATAACTGCATCCTTAGCTCGAAGGACACTTGTTGCCTCCACGCTAACCGCAAATGCTCTTGTAATGTGGGAACAAAATTCAACCGCTATACCAACAGCCTAGAAACAAATTACAATAAAATATAGAAAACTGCTGGGAATGTGCTTCCCGACTATCACGATAAACACCGTTATAAAAACACAGTATGAATACAGTATAGAAATCCAAAGCTTTATCTACAGAACCAAAAATGCTAAAGGTAGTTCTAATTGAAGATCCATAAAAAGGAAAAAAATTCTGGTTCTTCTGCATTTTCTTTTCTAAAAATCTACAATGATATATCACTGGACAAAGTAATTACTCTAGTGGTAAAAAGCTGCAAGTGGATTGCTTTACAACAAGAGCCAAGTTGTTTGTTCTAAGTAACTGAAGAACATTTTAACTATTGAACTAAATACGGAAGGCACATTCAGGTCTTAAAGAATTAAGCCAATTTTTAAATAAGTTGTTGGAAAATCCAACTACATTTAATAACAGGCGCATCAAAAAGATTTGCCTGAGAAAATTTTTTTATGGCACAACTTACCATCACAAGGTTGACTAGTGAGACGGCATTTAGCTGGATATTCCACCAGAACATGAGACCCATTAGATTAACAACAATCATGGCAATAGTAATGATGATTATGACAGCAGAATGCAAGTCCAATCCCAGCAATAGAAACGAGACTACAAAAATGGCTGCCGTTGAGTAGCCCAAGTTGATCAGAGTATCTTTCCACATAGTAAGATATTGTTCGTAAAAAACGTAGAAAATACTGCAATAAAAAATAAGCAAGTTTTTTTTTTTTTTTATAACTGAGGGTTATTTGAAACTCAACATAATTACAGAACAGTAAATGCATGTAACAAACATAAATTGCAGCAACATTTCCTCTGCCTAATAGACATGGCAATGACTATACAGCTTTCACAGAGAAATACAAGTCCATAAATGTTGTACGTGTATTGTTGGATACCTGATATTGGTGTCGTATTGCAGTTGAGTGATGTGCATAGGGTACCTATTGTTGATAACCCGTACGTTGTTGCACGGCTCTGAATCATGGCTACTGAGGTGATTTTGTTAAGCCTGGGCCTCTAAAAGCCAGTCAATAAATATGTTCGAACTATACAAATATGCTTCGTTCCTTTAGCTAATCCACGATCTTCAATAATAAAGTCTTACTGAATCTTACCAATACAAGTCCATAATAAAGGCTTACTGAATCTTAGCAAGTTTTAATAAAAGATTTTTTTGCTTTTGTGGCACAGTTTTTCCTTTACTCCTGCAGTAAACACATGGAGCTCGAATGTTCAGATTGATAAACACTACAATAAAAAGAGTTGGTAGCAAGTTTTAAAACAATTGCAAATATAGAGAAAATTAAACATTTCAACAACACATACTTCGCACGTGAATTGTCTCCCAACTTTTGTTTGGTTTTTGAAACTACAGTATACAGGGTAATGCAAAAGTCTGCAGAGGCCAACTGCCGTTCTAACTCTACTAAGAGGAGAACCACAAAAATGTAAATACATTTTCTATAGGTCGGGGGACACGTATTGATGCTAATTTAAATGACACTGGAATAGTCAAGGTCACTTCAAGGTCATCACGATGTTAAACTTTGAACTACATATCTAGAATAGTGGTATAAACTGGAATTTTGTTTAGAACCGTAAGCCAATACCAATGCCAAAAACGGAATGAAAATTGGACCATTAGGGTAGGAGTTTGCCTTCAAACATGTTAGTGTAAGTATAGCTTCACTGCATGTCTTCAAAGTGTCCAGCAGAGAAGGTGCCATACCAAACGAAATTATCATAGCAGTAAGGGCTACGGAAAGTGAATGTTACCTGTCCTGAAACATGCGAATACACGCCTCCTCGACTGTAAAATGCATCCCAGCATCTCTATTTCTGTTTTCGGCATACTTTATGATTGAAAGTTTGTCTTTGAAACTAGAACGCGATCGCTAGCGGTTTTGCAACGCAATCTTGAAAACGAAAAACCTGAAGTACTTTTGGAGCAAGAATCGCGCTCCTGGAAAGGAAGCAACAGCACTTTCCCTGCAGACCATCAATACTGTTGTATGATGTTTCGGATTCGATTTTAAACCGCACACGATTGTAACCCGCACCCGAACTATTGGTTTGAAAACTGAGGGAAAAAAGTGAAGCTTAGATTTGAAGATAATACGGTAACTGAACATATACATTATACATGCTTCAGGAAACAGCTTTCCAATATTGTGGAAAACACACCACACGTTTGTGGATAGGAAAGAAAGCCTCTTTCTGCATCATATACTGCCGAAATACTTTTATTTGGTACAGCACCTTCTCTGCTGGACATCCTGAAGGCATGCAGGGAAGCTATTAAGACTAAAATGTCTGAGGACCCATAATGGTCAACCCATAATGGTCTGATTTTCATTCAGTTTTTCACTTTGGCATTGGCTTACGGTTCTCTACAACGTTCCAATTTACACCACTATTCTACAACGTGTAGTTCACAATTAAACATCGTGATGACTTTGTAGGACCATTCAATGTCCCGAATGGCATGGGAGACTCATGGAAGGTATAGCCAGTGGAGAGGATGGGGTTGCTGGTTCCACAGCATGAGGAGGATCATGGGGTTGATGTGGTATGTTACAAACATGACAATACACAAAACACATGTACTACACTTTGATACAAATGGGGTACACATACAAACTGGCCATCAACCCAACTGGAGGCTACCCATGAAGATTTGACTTCGAACTTTATCTACAAGCATGTTTTGCAACTGGTGCTACAATGACTGATAAACATGTTAGTAGCACTCATTATCTCTGCTAAGGTGCATATTAGCAGATCACTGGCCTAGGTCCTCATTCCACTTTTGCTGGACATAATCGGCCAGCCACAGCCCAACTGCCATCTCATTATTTATACATCGAGGAAGTTGACCAATGGTCAAGAAAATACCAACGCTTGGGCAAGTGCAACAGTCTTATGCTTTATTATGACTGTCTGAAGTAGTTAACAGATTATAATCTGATCCAGCACCATAAATGAAACAAATAAACTGCCATAGACATACACTGACCTGTAAGGAAAAACTTCATATTTCTGCTCCACAATCTCACTTTCGTTGTGTCTATTAATCCGAGCTGTCATTCTATCTGACAAAAATCTTGCCCACTTTAATGCTTCATAGTAATCTTTAGATGTTTTCAAAATTGTATGGTAACTCATGAAATATGTCGCTGAAAAATACAACAAAATCATGGAAATTGGTACTAGTGAACACAAGTAGGCTTATTTTAATGCAAAACTTCTATACATTACACCATTCACGCAAGTTTCAATAGAAACCAGAAAAAGTGGACAAAGTTTTTTAAGAACGGAATTTTTACGATAAAATTTTTAATTCTAGCTTATAGCACGGGGAAAAAAACGTCAAAATACCAGTGTTACCTGGTTGATTTTGGTTTCTATTGCCTATTGAAAAAATAGACTACCTTTTTTATTAGCATTCTCCTTCTCAATGCTGTTCAAATTAGAGAAAACAAACGGAGTTCCTTCCGGTTCGCTACCTATTGCGTAGATCTACTCAGATCTACTCAGATCTACGCAGGTCTACTGCACAGTCTCCATGGTATATAAATCGAAGCGGAGCGGCATTGCTCATCTTTTCGATACCTCTTTCCTGCCCAAATGGCGACAAGAGGGGAGGAGGGTGGGAGCAAGGTTATGTATTTTTTCAATAGGCAATAGAAACCAAAATCCACCAGGTAACACTGGTATTTTGACGTTTCTAGTTTCCTTGAAAAAATCCATTACCTTTTTTATTAGCATTCCCATAGACTTCGCCAAGGCGGCGGGCGCCATTTGATCGGAGTTCCCTCAGGTAGCGACCGGTTCCCTTCACAGAATGGTCCAGTGTGTTTAAGGGGTCAATGTATGCAGCGGGCGGCTACAAATGGCCCGACGCGGTACAAGCCGTCAGCGTGATGTGACATATCACGAAGACAATGGGAGGTAAACACGGGATGGCGCCAGATGCGGATTCCATAATTTCTGTGATAGAAAAAAGTTGCTGTAATAAGCCCAGGACGTGGAAACCGCTCGAAGTTCGTGTGCTGTTACCTTGATGCCTTCCGTACGCAGTCGACGTCAAGTGCCTCATAGGCCTGGACAATTACACTTTTGATCCAGGAGGCAATCATTCGTGCGGAAGTCTGGCCAACCTTACTACTAAACGGAAGAAACAGCTGTGTGCGGTTCCTCCGTATAGGTTTGGATGCTTTTAGATAGAAACGAACGACTCGTACAGTACATAAGGTTCTTTCCTGATCGTCCCCTAGTATGTTGGAGAGAGAGGGGATGATGAAAGGATGAGTGCGTTCAGTGGGTTTTTGAGTTTTCGCACGAAAAGAGGAATGGGGTGTAAGAGTAACACCCTTGTAATCAGGTAGGAAAAAACAATTACGTTCGGTAGCGGACAAGGCTTGCAGTTCACTACAGCGGAGGCATGCAGCTAGAGCTACGAGGAATACAGTTTTCCTAGTGAGATGACGGAGGCGGGCGAAGGCCAATGGTTCATAAAGAGCAGCCATGAGGGCCGTTAGAACGATGGAAAGGTCCCAGTCGGTAAATTGTTTAGTGACACGGGGTCGGGGTCTAATTGAAAGAGAGAGAGATCTTGTAATCCGTAAGGAGGTCAGTGTTTCCTGCAGACTTAAATACGGCGTTCAAGGCCGACCTATAAACCAAGATTGTGGATCCACGTAACCCTTCCTTGAACAATGAGGTTAGGAAGCGGAGGTGGTCACGCATAGGAAGGAGGACTGGATTAACCTGTTCTGCGATACATCAATGAAACCATCGTTTCCAATGAATGTCATAAATCCTAGTGGGGGAGGAGGGGACGGCTCGTGAAGCGATAAGAGAGGCCTCGTCTTCAACAATGCCTGTTGAGCGAAGGAGTCGGATGATAGTAGCCACCCGTGTAGACGTAGCGACGGGAGGTTCGGGTGGTGAATTTTGCCGCTGCACTGGGAGACGAGGTCTGAACGTTGCGGCAGTTGTCGGGGGGAAGTCGATGAGGAGAGTGAGAAGGAGCGGGAACCAAGCTGCTGACGGCCAGTTCGGTGCGACAAGGAGAAACCGTCCCTTGCATCCGGCAATTTCGCAGAGGACAAGGGGAAGGAGGCACGGACGTGCGAATACGTATGCGTGGAGATGAGTCCAGTTGAGGGTGAGCGCATCCACTGCCCAAGCATTAGGATCCGGCAGCGGGCTGACAAACAAGGGAAGCCTCTTGTTGAACCTTGTGGCAAACTGGTCCACTAACGGCCGTTGCCACAGATGGAAAGATGTAAGGTCCATTTGCTGACTGGAGGTTTCTGGCAAGACAGAGTCGGCTACGACATTTAAAGACCACGGAATGTGGAGGGGTAGCAGATGGATGTGGTGGTCGATGCAGAATTGAAAAATTTCTGACGTTATCTTGTGGAGGGTGAAAGAACGTGTCCCTCCGCCCTTGCGGAGATATGCAACAGCAGTAGACGTGCTGTCAATGTCGATGTGAACCTGTACCACTTTGGAAGTTAGATAATGCCGGAATTGGCGAAGGCCGAGGAGAACGGCTCGAAGCGCTAGGTGATTGATATGTTCCAACATCCCCGGCGGCCATTGCCCGGAGGTTGTGAGGTTGTCGACATGGGCACCCCATCCCCGGCGGCCATTGCCCGGAAGTTGTGAGGTTGTCGACATGGACACCCCATCCCAGTTGAGAGGCATCTGTAAAAAGATGGAGATGGGGATGGGGTTCGTGGAGGGGAACCGACGTGGTAAGATTCTTCATATCCATCCACCAAAGGAACATATTGATGGGAAAGGTCTGAGGCCGTTGCTGGGAGGGAAGGGTGATGGCGGTGCGTGGATCGCCCCACTGGGCAAAGCGGTAGTGGTGGAGAGGTCGCGCCATCCACCTTACGTATGGTACGAGATCCGCAAATGGGTCTATGGTCCCGATGGTGGAGGCGAGGTCCCGAAAGGTGTGGCGTGTTTGTTGTAGGAAGTCGCAGGTGGGTTGAAGATGGGACGAGATACGTTCCGGGGACGGCATGACGGAACCCAAGCCAGGTCGAAGAATACCCCTAGGAAGACAAATGTTTGAGCAGGGAGGAGACGAGACTTTGGGAGGTTTAGACTGCAGCCCAGGCGATGAAAAAGAGACATGGCGGTGGTCAGGTTTCCTGTTAACGTTACCAAGTGTGGGACAGAGGAATGAAGCGGAATGTGAAGGTAGGCGTCGGCTAGGTCGAGGGAGACCGTCCAATCGTTGAGTTGCAGTGATTCGCGGATGGAAGACAGTGTTTCCATTTGAAAATGTGGATTTTGGACAAAATGGTTCAGAGGCCTGAGATTGAAGATTAGCCATGATCCTCCTGTTTTGTCGCAGAGAAAGATGTTGCTGTAGAACCCTGGGGTGAACGGAGGTAAAACAATGAATTGCCCGCTTTTGGACGAGGGATAAGATCTCTGAGCGGAGGGGTCCTGAGGAGTGGGATTGGTGGTCCCATGGAGAATCGCCCACGGGGAGAGGTAAGGAAAACTTTGGTTTGAAACCGGAGGATATTATTGAAAGAAGCATGGGGTCGGAGGTGATTGTTTGCCAAGTGTTGGCATAAAAGCCACTTTAGGAATGAGACCCCGGAATAGGGATTCTGATTCATGAATGGGATGATTACGAAGGAGATGGCGAGTGGAGGCGTGGAAGTTGGGCGCCGTGTTAAGCGTAACTACCCGCAGTAACAACGTCGAATTGAAGAGGGCTTGTGTAAACCAATTCATCGCGTGATATGTGGTGAAGCAGCTTTTGCAGAAGACCTGGTTGATTAAAAAGAACATTTTGCCGGCCCCCAGCTTAGGCCGGCTAAAAATTGTTTCTTTTGCTCTAGAAAGTACTATACCTGGCAATTGCATTGCTGTCTCAGTGATGCTGTTGGTTGCTTAAGACTTGAATTGCCGCCTTAGTTACCCTACCACGCATGCGTGTGCGTGGTCCTCCCTATATAAGCTGGCGGCTACGAAGGCTCGCCATCTCTTTGTCTCACGTTGTAGTCAAAAGGTGACTCGTGAGGGGAGGCAGGGAGGGATTAAGGTATAGTACTTTCTACAGCAAAAGAAACCATTTTTAGCCACCCTAGGCTGGGGGCCGGCAAAATGTTCTTTGTTGCTGTGAAAGTACCATACCTGGCAATTTTAGCAATGCCAAGCAGACCTCGTCAAATTAAGTGGCGGGCACCTTTTGACTGAGTTCCCTGGGGTTCTGAGGCGGACTCGCCTGAAGTTCGTGCTCAAAGGAGCCCTTGAGGGGGTTGGGGGCCCTTCAGAGGAACTAGCCTTCCCTGCGGGCTACTTATATTTCTATTAAAACAAGAAGAGGTTTTATAGAAGGGAGGAGGTGATCATTACCTTTGGTCGATGAGTAACTCCGGTGAAGTGAGGCAACATCGGGCAATTGTAGTTTCAGCGTGGCCTCTCCAAAATGAATGGGGAGAAAGCATGGTGGTGATCACTTTGGCTTTGGATGGTGAACGACGAATGGAAGCAAGGTACGCTTAGTGGAAGCTCTTCAGTGTGAGGTTGAGGAGATCACCGGAAGGGTGTACAGAATTTCAATGTTGTTGATTCGAAATTGGAACGGGTTTTGATTTAGTGGTGGTTTCATAGGAGATTCACATTTGGAGAATGTTAATAAAGACTTGCGATAAAAAAATTTTTTTTTTTTGGATAAGTTAAGAAAAAAACCTGGAAAAAAGGATCCAGCTGACCGGCGTGTTTTTAATCAGTTTTACTTTTTTTTTTAGATCGAAAGTGGAAAAGTAACTTAGATGCCGGCCAGGGTTTGAAATCGTGAATTAGGGAGAAGATGGATGGGATCGTAGTCCCAAGCAGTAGTGGCGAGCTTTAGCTCTGCAAGGGGAGCATGGAATGTCAGTCGTGGGCGATGAGGAAAGTGGGACCATGTTTGGGAGCAGGGGGAGAGAGTTTGGGGCACTGTCAAATTGCCATAAAGAATATGCTTGCAAGTCATGAGACAGAGTGGTGGTAGCGATAGAGTCCCATGCTTTAGAAATGTGAGATTGGCGTAGTTCGAGTATAGCAGACGGGATGGTTTTGGGTTCGGTGATGCCCTTGTCATGGTATACCACTGGACGACATGGGAGGTCAGATTTAAGTCTTGGATCCAGTGGAGCGGAAGTACGTGCTGGGTGTAGGAAATTGGAAAAACGTGGGTAGCACGGAGCGCACTTGCGTAGATCGTCAATCGGATGGAAAATCCAAGAAGAAGAAAGAACGGTGGGGGATGTGATGATGGCAGGTTTGTTGCAGAGCGCATCTACTAAGACATTGTCCGTCAGCTGTTTCAGTTGGCTGGCGTTATCTGCCTTCAGTTTGTTGTTTTCGGTGGTGAGCGATGAGATTTGGGAGTGTTGGTGGAAAATCACATCCTGAAGGTGTAGAAGGTAAGGTTTAACCTTTTTAGTGTTGCTCTTGAAACGTTCTCGGGCACAAACATTGAGACGCAGCTTGTGTCGTAAGTTTAGAAAAATCTTTTCATGGTCCACTTCGACTAATTCCTTGTGGTCGAGGCCATATAATGGTGAGAGACCCGCTTTTCTGGAGGGGCGACCAGGACTTTTTGTGATGCCGTGGATTCCGTTGGGGAGAGGGACACAATAGATGGAGTGGAGTCATGAAGCGATGTGTTTCCTTTAACGTCTTCAGAGCGCTGACCTGGAGAGAGGGGAGTAGGAGGATTTTAATGGAGGCTCCCGGGGGAATGTAGAAATCAGGAATGGTTTGCGTGATTGGAGAGGAAGGGGCTTCGTCAAAAATAATCGGGTCGTCTCCGTTGGCGGGGGGGGGGGGGGGGAGAGACTGGGTCCAGACCGGGTGACAGTGCGGTCGCGATGCTGGTCGGAGCGTCTGAAGAAATCTGAGTGTGAAGCAAGGACTGCTGCGACATTGGAGTGGAGACTTCGTCATTCTTCCCCGGGGTGGCTGGGTTTGCGGCTACAGTTGAAGCAGGGGATTGTGTGGCTGAAGTCGGGTTTGACTTGAATTTTTTGAGCACCTCCTTGTGAACGTTTTCCTGCCTTTTCCTGTTGGCAGACAGGAGTTGACGATGGGCAATTTCTTGCCAGTCTTTAAGTGGGATAGTCACACAAATAGCACACGGACGAAGGAAGTAGTCACACTTGCGGTGGTATTCACAAACACAATGAGGGTCGATCCTTTGAGGGTTGAAAAGACCAGGACAATGGCACTTGCACGGATCGTCGATTGTTGGAGTGCGGCCGAAGTAAATGTCAGGTTCGTCATCAAAGGTTCTTGGTTTTTTTGCTCTTACCATGGTAAGAGAAAAAGGCAGGACTTTCAGGTGGTTGATGTGGACGTGCGGGACGCGACACAGCATTGGGGAGGAAGGTCCCGGAGGTAGGAGGCGGGAAAAACCCCGGAAGCGAGAGGCGGATGCGTATAGGAGGTGGCGCGCCTGGGGGTGGAATTTTGTATGAAAGCCCTGCGGCTTTCATGAGATGTGAACGAGGCGGGTAGTCGGAAATCCTCGGCCGGCCACGAGCCCCCGTTCCCGAAGCAGAAAGGAGTCTAGATTCCAATCCATGGTCATCATTGTCGGTCGTTGGAAAGGGGAATAGCCGGTACGGCTACTACGACTGTCTGAATGGGTCAAAACAGCGGCAGGATCCTGATGTCGGCGGCATTCCATTGGCAGGGAAGAGAAGCCTATTCACTGGCCGAAAGTCGGAAAGTGGAAAATTGGCTTGCAATATTCGTAGTATGGGCTCTATGGCATCACGGATGATGGCTGTTGCCCCGAATAGAAGCAATCCGGACGAAAGACGGGTGATCAAGAAGGCCGGATGGATGAAAGCAGAGTTGGTGGGGTGAGGGCTGCAAGGCTTGGGTGATCCATATCCAGTGCAGGATTCGGCGTAACAGCAAGGCGGACGAAAGACGAGTGAGTAGGCCGAACGGGGGCGGGGGTGTAGCGTTTGGTTGACCTTCATCAAAGTGGAGGCCAGCGGGACTCGGACGAAGGAAGAGTGAGTGCGTAGAGCAAGGAATGATGGCCTGGCGGGTCTTCTCCACAGTGACCCCTAGAGAAGCAGGCGAAGGACGAGTGGACGTGGATCGGGAAACGACGGCACGGCGGGTCACCTCCGTGGTGCAAGATGGCGGCACCCGGGCCAAAGAAGAGTAGCGGCGGCTAAGCAGGCTGTCTACATCCTTTGAGCGGCAACAGGTGAAAGACGAGTTGCCCAGAGTGAAGAACGTGCGGGATGAAAACGTCGAGCAAGGCGGGTGAAAGAAAGGGGTGCGTAAAGCGAAGAACGTAGGCTCGGCAGACCTTCGTCAGGGTCCAAAACTGTACCGTCCGGGCGGGGCGGGTGAAAGACGAGATGCTGCGGAACGCTGGTTCGGAAAACCTTCATCATGGTGCGGGAGGAAAAACACCCGAACAGGACGGGTGAAAGACGAAAGAGTGTAAAGAGCGAGGAATGTTGGCTTGGCCGACTTTCAGCATGGCGTAGGGCGGCAGCATCTAGGTAAGGCGTAGGCGATAGAGCGTCAGGGGCAAGAAGATCAGACTCGGTCGGCCTTCTTCGTGAAACGGCAGACCAAATACAAGACGGACGAGAGACGGGTCCACAACTCGTTACGGGACAGCCATGACACTAGAGAGGCGGACGAAATAACGGCAAGGGAACCGGAGGCTGTGGGCCGTCGATGAGTGAACCCGTTCGCAATAGCTGCCGGCAGGACTTGCGAGACGTAAAGCTTCAATGTCGTGGTAGGAAGAATGAGAGGCTCAAATAATGGCTCAGACCCTGCGGCGACGTCCCGGCTATGGGCAGACCGGAGACGTGCCAAAGAGTGGAACATGTGGTTAGCTTCGGACGAAAGATGGCGAGGGGGGCCGAAGGCAAGGGCCGTCGATGGATGAAGTAGTTCACGATTGTTTCCATGGCTGGTCTGAAAAGATGGATCTTCAACGACGGAGAGGCCTGAGGAGTAACACCGACTCGTCGGCGACATCCCGACCATGGGCAGACCGGAGACAGGCAAAAAAAAAAAAGAAAAAGGAGCGTGCGGTCAGCTTCGAAATCAGAGGCGGACAAAAGACGGCGAGGAAGCCGAGGTAGGAGTCGTTCAAGAGTGGTCCGTTCCATGATTGTTTCCACGGCAGGCCTGAAAAGACCGGATCGTCAACGTCGAAGAGGCTGAGGAGTACCCCCGACTCGTCGGCGACATCCCGGCTATGGGAAGACCGGAGACGGGCCGAAGAATATGGTGCCAGAAGGTTACAACATCAGTGAGGCGGAAAGATGGCGGAGGGGCGGAGGCAGGGCCCGTAGATGGATGATCCAGTCCACAACAGTGTTCATGGCTGGCTAGATGGGTCGCAAGACGTGGTGGGAGAGGTGAGAGGCCAGAGGATCAATCCCGGCACGACGGCGACGTCCCGGCTATGGGCAGACCGGAGACAGGCCGAAGAGTGGGGCGCCAGAAAGTTACGACATCAGTGAGGCGGACGAAAGACGACGGAGGAGCGGAGGCAGGGGCCGTAGATGGATGATCCAGTCCACAACAGTATTTACGGCTGGTCAGGTGGGTCGCAAAGACGTGGCGGGAGGAGAGGAACAAACCCCGGCTCGGAAGCGACGTACTGGCTATGGGCAGACCGGAGACAGGCCGAAGAGCGGGGTCGGGACCTTATCCGGCAGTGGCTTGAGCTGGCGAACAGAAGGCGGACGAAAGCCAGGGGAGGGATGCGGCTGGAAGTATTCTAAGAGACGGCAGCCTGGGATCATCGCAGTGAAAAGTTGAAGGAAACAGACGAAAGACGTCCAGCGAAGGATGGACGGTCATCCTTGGCAGACAGGTGGGGAGTGGATGAAAACCAGACTCGAAGGCGGAGGTGATTTGACGGGCGAAAGAAGGGACTAACAGAACGAGCCGCCATGGCGGCTTGAGACAAAGAGATGGCGAGCCCTCGTAGCCGCCAGGTTATATAGGGAGGACCACGCACACGCATGCGTGGTAGGATAACTGAGGCGGCAATTAAGTCTCAAGCAACCAACAGCATCACTGAGACAGCAATGCTAAAATTGCCAGGTATAGTACTTTCACAGCAAAGAAAGGTCAATTGGCGAGTGACATCCGGAGGGTCAGTGTATAGCCGTTCACACAACGCGTTCGCAGCGGTGCTAATGACATCCGCCTGAAAGGCAGCTCTGAGACCAAGGCAGAGGATACGATCGTTGTCTCGGAGGACAAACACGGGAACCACTGCCCGTCGAGGGAGGTAAATTGCTGAACCAAAATCAAATTTAGTATCTGCCGTTAAGAATTCCGACTGTGGGTTAAGTGTCGAAATTTCCGCGGAATACCGGTACCATCGGCAATCGGGCGGAAGAAGTAATTTTCACGACCCGGACGAGGCGGAGGATGATCTTTGTCCAATTCAAGGGAAGAACCATTCCCCAACAAAATGCCACCGTTACGGAGGAGGGTGGTAAGCAGGGTCGTCAATTGACCCAGTAGCGGAGGTTGATGGGGGACTGGTCTCGAAGACCGAACCCAAACCTCGCAGCCAAGCCTCCATTCTTTGAGGCATCATCCGCGGAGGCGGAAGGCTTATATAGGAAGCAATCTGGAATTATTTCTTCCACTGTTCTCATGAGTTCTGGAAGAGGGATTTCCGATGGGTCACGATCATCTTGGAACGGAGGTTCTGGTAGACCCGAATCAGACGGGTCCAGGTAATAGTAGGGATCCTGTTCCGCACTGTTATATGGAGGAGGCGGAGGTGACGCTGAAAGTGGCGGCAGTGGGGCTGCAGAAGCGGTCGACGGGCCTGCGGTAGGAGGTTGAAGTCATTGGCATTTAGGAAGGGAGGCCAGCCAAGCGGAGGTGTAGTCCTGTGATTTACGTTTGAAGGTACGTAAGGAGGAGTCCATGAGTGAATGCACCCGAGAAGGCGTAAGGAGGAGTCCATGAGTGAATGCACCCGAGAAGGCGTAAGGGGCTCGTTAGTACGCCTGGAGGTGTTAGAAGAACGGGAGGACAAGTCCAAAGTAAGGCAGAAGCAGAAGCAGGGGAGGCTAATTTACCCGCAACCTTCCGTGCTTTTGAGATGTAATTTGAGCCGTGCGTACCGTTCCTTGGCAAGCTTGGCAGAAAGAGACCGGAGATCTCCCGACGGAAGCGGCTGGCTGCACAGAACGGGAGATGTGGCATCGGTATTACATTGTGGAGGAAAGGATTCCGAGAGCAGCGGGTTCGGAGGCTCAAACAATTCTTGTCCTGTGGTAAGCTCAAGAACCTCCACGTTCTCAAGGGACGGAGGAACTGGGGAAGCTGAAGAGGAAGGGGGGATTCCCTGGGCGTCCCCTTTGCTCGCGGCATCGTGAAGCGGAGGCGGAGGTGGAAGTGGAGGCAGGCTCGACGTCTTCAGCGATGTGAACAGTGTGGTGGGTAGAGAAGAAAAGGTGAGCATTGCAGCTCCGCTTCGATTTATAA
>JAHWFP010255667.1:31778-44527 GCA_023313725.1 Lithobius niger
TTCTTATTACTGTACATAAAATTCCAGATGAGACCCACATCTCAGATGTTTAGAATCCCATGCCATACAACATCATGAGCAAAAAGGGTGAGCCTTATGAATATACAAGGCTCTGCCTTTTCAACAGTTTTGCACCTTGTTAACATATCTCAGCAGTCGCCTTGATACACAGTGGAAACAGGATCAGTGGTGCAATCCTGTGAATACGGGAGGACAAATTCGAATCCACACTATGTCCTTGGAGCAAAAAATGAAAATTTTAACTTGTTAAAATTGGTTTTTACTATCATAAAAATACTTACCTCCAGTCTACATGCTAAATTCGTTTAATTTTGCTTTTCCCATGCTCAACCACCCATAAATCCTGAATTTATGAATTTCAACGTCAGTTGCCCTCTTTTCCCGCTAGGCGCGCTACCAGCGCTGGCGCTGCAGCCGCCTGCCTCGTGGGGAAAACCCCATTCGCTTTTTGAACCTTTCTTGTTCGTTAGCGGGGAGGCAGGGCGGGTTCTACTGGAGGTAAGTATTTTTATGATAGTAAAAACCAATTTTAACAAGTTAAAATTTTCATTTCTTACTATCTGCAAAATACTTACCTCCAGTCTACATGCTGACTTTGTCGGAAAGGCGGCGGGCAACTAACAAGAAGGGGTAAGTACAAAGTAAAAAATTTTTCACTAAGTCCAACAACTTTACTCAGTCAACTCACCTCAATGCGTTGTCTGGATGTTCGAGTCTCCTCCCTCTCTCGTTCTTTGGTTTTCGGCGTTATGGTTTTTCTGCCTGCCGAAAATATGTGACATGGCTTTCTACTGGTGTGCGTTCCTCTCTCGTGTCCGTAATGCTCTAGAGCGCACTGCCAATATCCTATCCACCTGCGTTCGTCTGTCACTGATTGGTCTTCCGCACTGTCGTCTGCCGGTTTTGTTTTGACCCGGCGACCACGTGCTGTTCGACTACGCTACGTCCACTCTCACCGCAGGTTTCCCTCAGATAATGCTTAATGAAGGTGTTCCTGCTCCTCCACGATCCCGCTGCTACAACTTCGTCTAACGGGGTCCCGCATCCGTATGCCCATGAGGCCGATAGTGCCCTGAGTTCATGTGCCCGAATCGTACTTGGGACGTCCGGGTGTTCCGGGCTCAGTTCGTACGCCCTCTTGATCACCTGGCATATCCAGCTTCCAAGTTTAAAGGGGGTTACCCTTTTGTTTAAAACTTCGCCTGAAGCCGAGTCTACGTCGAGAAACAGCGGTGTGTAACCCGTTCCTTGTCTTACTGCCTGCACTGATGTTGAAGTCTTGTCAATGTAGTATCGGAGCGCTCTTATTGGGCATTGTGGTTCGCTGCTCCGTTCTCCAGACTTCTTCTTCCCCAAGGCTTGGATCACAACGGGTTTCTGTGCTACGTCTGGTCTGGAATTCTTTGCCTGGAAACAAGCCGGGAAGACCAGAGAGACTGAGGACCAGTCCCTGGCGAAACGAAGGAACCCATCGTCTCTAGCGAAGGCTGCTAACTCGCTTTGGCGTGCTGCCGACGCCAGTGCCACTAAAAACACCGTCTTCTGAGTAAGAAAAAAAAGTATGATTTTCGCTGTTGGCTTAATTTCCAATTTTCCTTAGTATTATTTCCAGCGATTTATGTCTATTTATTTCTGAGTAAGAAGCATGGCATTTGCACCATGGAGTGGTTCATAAGGTGGTTTTGTCAAACTATCCAACACAAGAGGGAGATTCCATGTAGGGAACAACTTCTTCGTCCTCGGTCTCGCCTTCTCGAACGAGGAGATCATTTGCGAGATCCTAGGGTCCGTTCCGACGGATGATTTGCCTAAGCAGGTCAGCACGGAGTTTACTGCTGCCCGATAACCCTTGATGGAGGTTGGGGAAAGGCCCTTTTGAAACAGTTCTTCCAGGAATTGTGACCATGCCACCACCGGGGGGTCACATGGGTCACAGCCTAGTTCAGTCGCCCACTTGAACCAGCGTCTCCATTTGCTTTCATACATCTTAACTGTCGAGCTCCGGACGCACTGTAGGAGTCTGTTCGTGACCTCTTCTGAGAAACCTTCACGCGTCAGGTGTCCCCTTAAAGTCTCCACCCGTGAAGATGAAGCACCTCCGGGGACGGGTGGATCGTCCTCCCGCGGTTTTGAGACAGGAATCGGGGGGTTACTGGGAGATGAAACGGATCTTCTTTCGCCAGTTCTAGTAGGTCTGGGAACCACGTCGCGGCTGGCCACAACGGTGCAACAAGAATGTATGAACCTGAATCCTCTCTGATCTTGTTCAGAACGAGTTGGAGAAGGCAGAAAGGTGGGAACGCGTAAGCATCCATCCCTTTCCATGGAATGGAAAAAGCATCTGTCGCCCATGCTAGATGGTCCGGGAAGGGGGACACAAAGTTCCTCAACTGCGAGTTGTTTCTTGTCGCGAATAGGTCGACCATCGGGGTTCCCCATGTTGCAAAAAGACCATGACACACATTTGGGTCGAGTTGCCATTCCGTTGTTGGCATTTCGTTCTTCCTGGAGAGCTCGTCGGCCCATACATTGAGCCTCCCTGGGATGTGTCTGGGAATCAGAGTGATCCTGAAGTCCTCGCAGAGTTGCATTAGTAGCGACGTCTCTTGCATTAAGGTCTTGGAGTGTGTCCCCCCTCCCCGACGGATGTAGGCTACCGCTGTAGAGTTGTCGGACATCACACCGATGTTCATTCCCGAGATTTCCTTTTTCCAACAGTGAACTGCGTTCCTGACAGCTCTCAACTCTAATACGTTGATGTGTAGACCGCATTCCGCTGGCGTCCAAATTCCTGCCACTGTCCAATCTCCTAGATGGGCTCCCCACCCTGTGGATGACGCATCCGAGAATAGGAGTAACTCCGGACGTTCTTCCTTCAAAGGTACACCCACCTGGAGGTTTTTCGTTGACATCCACCATGTCATGTCTGGAAATTCGTGAAGAAGTATCACGTCGTTCCAAGACTGCCTTGGGTTCCATTCTTCTTTTCTGAACCAGTGGATGGGTTTCACTCTCCACCGGCCCAGTGGTACCAATGTCGCATTGGAGTCTAACATACCGATTGTCGATGCGAGTTCCTTTGCTGACGTTTCCGTCCTGGCGTGGAGGTTCCGTAGTGAGGCTACTGTTTTCTCCACTCTCTCTTGTGAGGGCCGGACCTTGCACGTTACCAAGTCGAAATCTACCCCGAGGAACACGAACAATTGGCTGGGGGTAAGTCTTGACTTTTCCCAGTTTATCCCCAGTCCGAGAGCATGAAACAACTGCATGCACCTGTTCATCTGGATTATAAGCACGTTCGGCGACAGGTGGCGGAGTAGCCAATCGTCCAAGTACGCGTGTACTTTTATCATCTCCTGGTGAAGTGTCGCGAGAACAGGACGCATGATCCGGGTGAAGACTTGCGGCGCTGTAGACAACCCGAATGGTAGGGTTGTAAATTGAAACGATGTTCCTTCGCACAGGAACCTGAAGAGGTGTCGAACTGCGGGGTGCAGTGGGACGTGGAGGTACGCGTCTTCGAGGTCTAGAGAGACAGTGTATTCCTTGCTCCGTAGTGCCTCGCGAATCCTCCCGATTGTCTCCATCTTGAATTTCTCTTTCTGTATATGGCGATTCAGCAGACGAAGGTTGAAAATCAGCCGGGTCCCCCCGCCTTTCTTCGGGATGACCCTCACCGGGCTCCAGAAACCTTTGGAACCTGGAGGAGATTCCTCGATGGCCCTTTTCAGAAGAAGCTTCTCCACTTCCATGCGGAGTTCCGGGGTCTTGACGGTCTGACACGCCATCCCAGGTGCCTTGTCGGAGAGTCTTGGAGACGAGATTAGGGGGGGGTGATACCCGAACTTGATTGTGTCCAGGATGAATGCATCGTCCGTAATCATCTCCCAGTTGCTGAGGTGTTTCGCCAGTCTCCCCCCCCACCTGACAGTGAGTGGGGAGAGACTGCCCGGGGTGGGCGTCAAGGTTTGCTGCTGGCTCTCCTCCCTCTTCCTCGGGACGCGCCTCTACCCCTCTGTCTCCCTCCTTGTCCTCTGCCTCTCTGTTGACCGGGATTGTCTCGAAAGGGCTGCAGGTCCGTTCTCCTCTCACCTCTCCCAAATCCCCTCTCCTTACCATCTTGGGTGTAGTGCGGGTAGTTGGGAAAATTCCTGCTTGAAGGCCTGGTCCTAATTCTATTCCCTCTGGTACCCGAAGTCCCCGCGTGGGGTGGTCTGGTCTTCTCTTTCAGTTCTGGTGCTAGTTGAAGGAGTTTTCCTCCGAACACCTCCGTCGACCCGTGAATTGGTGTCAACCTTAACTGGCCGGCAACGTCCGTGGGGATGTTTGACGCCGTTTCGAGCAGCGCATCCCTCTTCCGAAAAACCGAGTTTAAAAGGAGCCGCGATGACCAGTTCAGGCTGTCCCGTTGAAACGACGAGGCCCGTTTCATCATGTGAAGACACTCCTTTACAGTTTGATTTTCCCTGAGAGAGGGTACTTCAGCTACGAGGTTCTTGAGAGCTGCCGTAGATGCGGAGTAGGCAAGTTCCGCATGTGAGTTAGCGCGAATGCTGCAACGTAGTAGTATCTCATCCTCGTCGAATTGTTGCATTGGTGTGCGGATGAACTGTGGGGTCCGTATGGTAGAGTCCAACTCAAGGTTCATTTTCTCAGGGAAGTACTCCGCCTCAGGGAAAGTAGAATACCGCTTCTTGGATGGGGCACCTTTTCCTGTTGATCTGAAGAAGAATTTTGTCATAGCCGGATCGTGGGGGGGGAAGAGGTTTTGAAATCGAAATTGGTTGTCCGCCCTTCCGCGTGAGAGATTCCGCGTTGAGTAACTGGCGGAACCCAACCGCCGATTGAGGAAGGTGGAGGGGCGGGTCCTTGGTCGTCCCCGAATTCGCGAGTGTTTCGAGAGGCGGGTCGTCCAGATTCAGTTCCACTGGGGTCGCTTCCTTGCAGAACCTGGTTTCCTTAAGGTGTTTGAGCACGAAACCAGCAAACTGCTTCCAATGGATGAGTCCAGGTCCTTCCTCGAATGGGTCGTCGTTGTCGGTCGATTCCGAAGTTGGTAAAGGGGGGGGGCGGGCGTGATGCGACCGATTCCCGCCATTGTTTTTCTTGATCACGTTGTTCATCCCCAAAGCTTTTCTCCTCCATGAACACATTATCTTCATTGAACACCACCTTCCTCCGTTTTGCCTCCGGCGACAGGGAACCACGATCGTACTCCCGTTTGCGTGTAGTAGAGTCACTCCTAGCAAGGTGTTCTTGGTAGTAGAACTGGTCGTCCTCATAATCGCCTTCCACGTCTTCGTCATAAAATTCCTGTTCCCTGACAAGTGGAAGGACCGCTCTAACCGGTGAAAAATGGTGATCTGTTCTGTGAAGTCCGTGAAAATCCGGGGATGTCCGGCGATGTCCGGAGAAGCCTGGTGAACAATCGCGAACTGGCGAACTGCGATCCTTCTCGCTGTACATAGATTGACGTCGGGTTGGCAGATGTTCGCGAGGTTCCTGATCAGTACGAACTGCATGTGAGCTGCGATCCGCCTGTGAACTGCGATCGATGTGCGGCCTGCGATCGTCGTGTGAACTGCGATGGCCGTGCGAACTGCGATCGCCGTGCGAACTGTGATCGCCGTGCGAACTGTGATCGCCGTGCGAACTGCGATCGCCGTGCGAACTGCGACCGCCGTGCGGACTGCGATCCCTAGGATAACCGCGATCCGCCAGACCGGATTCATTTCTATGTGGGCTGCGATCGTGATCGCTGCGAACTGGCGAACCGTGATGATAGATCGCCTTGTTGAGCACGGGATCCACCGTGTCAGAAACTAAATCCATACTACACGCCCTCCCGCTGACCCTTTTTTCGGGCGCGGGCAGGGCCTTTTTTGACCCGTGCCTTTTAACCTCACGTTGGACCTCCTTTTCATCGAGTGTTGAACGTGTTTCCTTCATTTTTGGCACATTTTTATCCTGTCCGCTAACCCTTTTCTCGGGCGCGGACGGATTGGTCAAACTTTTGGGCTTGTAATTATCGTGTCCGCTAGCCCTTTTCTCGGGTGCTGACAGATCGCCCTTTTTAACAGTGTTCTTAGAATGTTTACCTTCCCCTTTTTCCTTTCGTGATAATGATACTGCACTGTGGCGGGCTGGACTGTCCCTTGAACTAGCCTCCGTCTTTCCGTCGCGCGGCCTCGGCTTACCCTGTAGCGCACTGCCCGGCGAACCACTCGTCCGGATCGCCGGCGAACCCTTGCTGATCGCCGGCGAACCCTTGCCGATCGCCGGCGAACCCTTTGTCTCGCGCTCTTCAAGACATTTGACAAGCACTGCGGTCGGTCTCTCTACGTGAAGTGATGTCACTGTTCAAGAGTACATTCTGCTCGCCATACTCCTTAATTTGTGTGTCCGAAATTGGTTCCGTAATCACACTTGCAGCACTGGCACCAAAATTGTTGCTTGAAAAACCTTGTTGAGCTATCAATGCGTTCACCGTCGATACGAGTCCCGCGATGGATCCTAACACCTCACCTCGAAACTCCCCAATTTTCGTGTCCACGTGAGATAGCACCGTAGTGCTCACTTTATGTAAAACTTTGTCCTCCAATTCGGCCGTCCGATCCGAGACGATCGATTTAGCCGTGTCACGGGCCGCCGTCACCATAGCCCCCAACGAACCATGCGGGTAAACAGAATTTTCGCCGAGTGGAAAACCGTCAAATTCCGATGACGAATCGGTTGCACTCACGACTAATTCTTCAATAAAGATCGGCGCCTGAGGGTCCTTGGCCATTTCAGCTAGTCTCCGATCGAGGGAAATATGTTCTTTCTTTTGCGTCTTCTTTACTTGCTCAAGTTTTTTGTCGGAGCGTTTCCACGTCCACAGAATGCGCTTCACTGAGGTCGGGTTATGAGCTTCGCAAATATTGCATTTTTCGTCACTGAAATCACAAATCCTACACCTCCTGCACAAAGGATGGAGATCCAAAGGTGTTTTCTGGTGCGTGCACGAAGCGAAATCACCATCCTTAAGTAGTTCATTAAGCCTAGCAAGTTCATCCTCACTATTGTGGTCAGCCATTTTTTTTTTTTTTTTTTTTAGGGAAAGAAACGCACGACTTCACTCGTGCGTGCTCAAAAACGAATGGGGTTTTCCCCACGAGGCAGGCGGCTGCAGCGCCAGCGCTGGTAGCGCGCCTAGCGGGAAAAGAGGGCAACTGACGTTGAAATTCATAAATTCAGGATTTATGGGTGGTTGAGCATGGGAAAAGCAAAATTAAACGAATTTAGCATGTAGACTGGAGGTAAGTATTTTGCAGATAGTAAGAAACGTAAGAAGTCTGGCAAACCAACAATCCTTAAGAAGCCGGCAGTGTGTCTTCAAAAATCTGCAAGATTAGGTCAGTCTCTATGTTGTGAAAACGAGACCTTTTTGTAAATTCGTGTAATTTGAGAATATTTTTTCATCCAATCAAACGACTTTTGTAATCTACATTAATCGCATGACAAGTGAAAAGTTAGTCGACTAATACCAGTACTTACCGCCAACTTCAGTTTTGTTATCAAGTAATTCGACAGAGTTTCCATAGGCAGCATGGCCACTAAAATAGAAACAAGAATACAAAATGTAAAACATTCCAAATGTCTGAATGATATCATTTACCAATCAAATTATTTACTACATACATTCACACATATCTTTATAATAATCTTGGAAGCCGGCTAAAAGGAAAACCACTTCTGCCCTCCTCGCGCCGGCATTGAAAATGCACTCGTCCACTCTACCTGCATGGAAACAGGAGGCAGGCTTGAGTGGTCGATCAACTCATTAAAGGTTCAATCTGACAAGTCGTCGGGCCGAACATCACTTTTCCCCTCCTCGCGCTCGCATTGCAAATGCGCTCTCCCATTCTACCTGCATGCAAACAGGAGGCAGGCATGAGTGGTCGGTCCATCTGACAAGTCGTCGGGAAGAGTGCCGGGAAAATGTCCGTAAACTTAATTCATGACCGGCCCCGTGCATAGCACGGACTTCCTCTAGTATATACATATTTATACATACATACACTCATTCACACATACAGTGCATACATTATACATACTGTAAAGGCGACATGCCAAAATTATGATTGGGTAGGCTACCAGACCCCAAAAATCAACAACTATGGGAAACCAATTCTTTTATTTGCGCTCCCGTAAGCGCTTGGCCGATTTAAGCCCATCGCCAAAACCATGCTCACTTCTCCTGCCACATCCTAGAAAATGGACCAAATCGACCGAGTAAAATTCCCTTAATAGCCATGAACTCTACCCTCATTTCAGTACAAACAGAGTGGGAAACTTCCACCCCAATCAGTTTTTATGTAATTTAGAAAAACTCTCCAAAATCAGCATTAGCGCACGCAACGAAGACATCGACCATTTTCGCAACTCACTTGTACATTTGTTGTAAATACAAGAATTTTAACATTTAAAAATTGGTTTTTATTATCATAAATATATTTACCTTCAATACTCTCGCTAAATTCGCCTAATTTGGCTTTTCCCATGCTCAAACAAATAAATTCAATTTTTATTTACTTTGACTGACACCTGTTGTCCTTTTTCCCGCTAGGCGTGCTGCATAGTATACCTGCTGCAGCTGCCTGCCTCCCGTGGGGAAAACCCCAATCGCTTTCAAACCTTTCTTGCTCAGTAAGTGGGGAGGTGGGCGGGTTGTACTGAAGGTAAGTATTTTTATGATAGTAAAAACCAATTTTAACATGTTAAAATTCTTGTTTCTTACTATCTGCAAAATACTTACCTTCAGTACTCTCGCTGACTTTGTCGCACAGGTCCTGTTGCTCGAGAGTCGCACAGGTCCTGTTGCTGAGAGTCGCACAGGTCCTGTTGCTGAGAGTCGCACAGGTCCTGTTGCTCGAGAGTCCTGTTGCTTTTCTCCTGTGTGCTTTCCACTGTGTACTGTTGTCGTCTACTGGTCTCTCTTTGTCACAGCGACGACATGTTGTGCGATTACTTCTGAGCCACTTTCACCACTCATGTCCCGTGGGTAGCGTTTAATGAAAGTGTTCTTGCTTTTCCACTTGCACGCCGCCACTACCTCATTCAGAGGCGTTCGTCGGCCATATTTGCATGATGCCGACAAGGCTCTTACTTCGTCTGCGCTAACTTTGTTTGGTACATCTGCATGCTCTTATGACCTGGCAGATCCACCCACCAAGTTTAAATGGTGTGACTGCTTTCATTAAAAGCTTCCCAGGCGCTTTTTCCATGTCTAAAAACAGTGGTGTCGACCCGGACTGTTGGTCTTCGGTCGACTTTGCCACGGACGTCCTGTCTAAATAGTATTTTAGTGCGAGAATCGGGCACTGTAGCCGTTTATCAGTCATCACTTCCTCTGGCTTGTTTGTGTTCCTAGAGCCTGTATCACCACTGGCTGCGGCGTTTTATCCGGTCTGGATTTTTTGCTCTGAATGTCGCTGTGTAAGTCAACGAAACCGATGATCAATCCCTTGCAAAGCGAATATGGCCTTCGCCCCTTGAGAAAGCGGCCACTTCGCTTTGGCTCGCCGCCGACGCCAGTGCGACCAGGAAAACTGTCTTCTGAGTCGGCAAGGCTAAACTAGCTGTGACCAGCGGCTCGTAAGAGGGGTTTCGACAGACTAGGCAGTACCAGTGGTAGACTCCACTGCGAGAAAAGTTCCATATTTTTGGTCTAGCATTTTCGAACGCCACGATGAACTTGGAAATTACAGGGTTTGATACAACCTTAGTCTTCCCTAAACACCTGAGGACCAAATTTATGGCAGACCTGTATACCTTAATGAAAGTTGGCGACAATCCTTTTTTGAACAATTCCTCTAAAAATCGTGTCAGTTCGAAAACCGTTGGGTCGCAAGGGCCTGATTTATGGTCTTTTGCCCACTTAAACCACCTCTTCCATTGTCCTTCATACATGTTTGAAGTCGACTTCCGAACCGGTTGAAGTAACCTATCTGCCACCTCTTCTGAGAAACCGTCTTCTGTCAGATTTGTCTTCAGAGTAACCACCTATGAAGATGCAGAATGTCTGGCGATGGGTGGGTTATCGGTCCGTCTTTCTTCATTTCCATGATGTCCAGAAACCAAGTGGCTGCCGGCCAATGCGGAGCTACTAGTATGAACGACCCTGACGCTCTTCGACTGTTGGATCAGTGAGAACGGAGGAAACGCGTACGCGCTCATTCCGTTCCATGAGATTGAAAGGACGGCCGTTGCCCACTCCTGTGGGTCTGGGAATGGAGAGATGAAGTTCCTTAGTTGTGCGTTTGTCTTTGTCACGAAAAGGTCCACAAACGGGGTCCCCCCACCTCTCGAACAGTGCTGCACAGATGCTCGGATCCAGCAGCCACTCTGTTGCCAAGACCTTCTCCTGTCTGGATAGCTCGTCCGCCCAGATGTTCTGTCTTCCCGGAATCTGTCTCGGGATTAGCGTGAAGTCCTTCTCCGAGTATATTTCCATTAGCAGTGATGTTTCTACCAGCAGCCTCTTGGAGTGTGTGCCTCCTCCACGCTTTATGTAGGCTATAGCCGTGGTGTTGTCCGACTTGACACCCACGTTCTGTCCTATCATCAATTCTATCCACGTCAGAACTGCCAATCTTACCACCCGTAGCTCCAGTAGGTTTATGTGCAGTTTCTGTTCGTCTGCCGTCCACTTCCCCGAGATCTCTGCATCTCCCAAGTGGGCACCCCAGCCTTCCATTGACGCGTCTGTGAAGAGAAGCAAATCCACCTCTGGTTCTCTCAGCCCCGACCTGAAGGTTCTTTGCGTTCACCCACCAATCCAAATCTGGTAGTTTTGCAGCAGTATGGAGTCTGCCCACGAGACTTTTCGGTTCCATTTTCTTTCCTGAACCAGTGGATAGGCTTGACTCTCCACTGGCCCCAGTGGAACCAATGCAGCATTCGAATCCATCATTCCAATTACTGACGTTGACGACTTCTCCTTCAGTTTCTTTACTGATGCAATTTTTTTCTTAACCCTTTCTTCGGAAGGTCGGATCCTGCACTCCCTCATGTTGAACTCTGCGTCCAGTAAGGTGAAAACTTGATGCGAAAGGAACCTGGATTTCTTCACGTTTATTCCCAGGCCTAACTGTCTGAACAGACTTAAGCATCTCCTTAATTGGCTGCGGAGAATGTAAGGAGATGGGCGTCTCAGCAGCCAGTCGTCCAAGTATATGTGTGCTCTATATTCTCCTGTTGCAGTGTGGCCAGGTCCGGGCGTAGGATCCTCGCGAACACTTGAGGGGCTGTAGATGGGCCGAAAGGTAGTGTCGTAAACTGAAACGATTCTCCGGCGCACCTGAGCCTGAAGAGGTGTTGCACATCCTTGTGGAGGGGGACGTGCACGTAAGCATCCTCAAGATCCACCAACACCATAAACTCTCCGTCCTGCAGCACCTCCCCGATTTTTCCGACGGTTTTCATCTTGAAATGTTCTTTGCGGATATATCCGTTGAGTTGAAGATGAGGCGTTCCCTCCCCCCCCCCCCCCCACACTTCTTCGGTGACCCTGGCTGGGCTACAGAACCTCGAGCCTGGAGGAGCCCTTTCCAGTGCGCCCCTCTGCAGTAACTTCGCTACTTCTTCTTGAAGTCCTGGCGCTGTCATACACGCTTTCGTCCAAGACGGTGGTTGGCTTGAAAGTGCTGGTAGTGCAGAAGGGGGGGGGGTAGTACCCTTGCTCCAGTGTCTCCAGCATGAATTGGTCTGACGTTATCCTCTTCCACTGTGTACGGTGCTTCGAGAGCCTCCCCGCCCCACCTGTCGGTGAATGGGGAGGAACTCCTCTGGCCAGTCAGTATCTCTCCCCAAGCCGTATCGTCCATTTCCCACGAGTTTGACCTCTTCCTCTTTGCTGTTGTCCTCCTCCCTCAGGATTGGGAGAGGGAACTGTCTCGAAAAGGCTGAGAGTCCACTCGTTTCTCTCCTCTGCCTCCTCCCTCTCGAGGGCCGAATCCTAGAGACTTGAGGGTACGTAGTGTAAGCCCTCATCATAGGGCTTGCTCTGCTTGCTGCCCTCTGAACTGACTGTTTGGCGTCGGCTGTGACCTCGTTTTTTCCTTCAGTTTCGGAGCCAGTTGAAGCAGTTTCCCATCAAAGATTTTTGTCGACCCGTGAATGGGGAGTAGCCGTAGCTGCCCGGCCACGTCCGTTGGGATATTCGAGGCCGATTCGTAGTGCGTCTCGCTTCCTGTACACTGTATTCAGTAGCAATCTTGCCAACCAGTTAAGACTATCTTTTTGGAAAGAGATGCCCTCTTCATGATGTGAAGGCGTTCTCTCACTGTTTGGTAGTCCTTTAATTCGGGATTTTCCTCCACCAAAGCTTTCAAAGCCGCCGTTGATGCTGAATAGGCCAGCTCAGCGTGTGAGTTAGCCCTAATGCTGCACCTGAGAAGAGTTTTCGTTCTCATCGAATTGGTGCATGGGCGTTTTTATAAAAGCAGATGTTTCAAAGGTTGAGTCAACTCTAGGCTCGTCCTCTCCGGAAAGTCCTCCACCTCAGTGAATGTTTTATATCGTTTCTTGGGTGGGGCCCCTTTTCCTGTTGACTTGAAACAAGTTTTGGTGCACTTCAAGTCGTGCAGCGGCAGGGGTTGCGAAACCGATATAGGTTGCTAGTCTTTCCTCGTTAATGATTCTACGTTGAGTAACTGCCTAAAGCCTATAGCCGATTGGGAAAGAAG